>JAVTVY010030405.1:0-12152 GCA_036873755.1 Hanleya hanleyi | reverse complement strand
TCAGCGGTTAGCTGTATTCCGATATCTTTACATCCGAAGCATATCCTCATCAAACATAATTCTGAAAATTTGAATGATTTAAGTAATTAAACGTAACATGTAAAGCGAAAGTCATCCGCTGAATTTTTTACTTTTTCGGTTGTAATTTGGAGCCGGTCCTCAAATCTACGATTATGTGCACGATAAAACAATAAGGAACTGTTGTATTGCTTCCTCTTGAAACAAGAAGAATGTAGCATACCGACACTAGTTGTTAAGTTAGAAATCTGCACAGAACGTACCACACAGAACGCCTGCTGTACGAATGCGAGGGGAGGAACACATATATACAAAATTCTAATTTTTAGCTGAAAGTTGAAAGTTGACAAATGTAGTCTCTTATAAGAAAAGATGAGAGAACGCTGATAGATATGTAGACACATGGTTTTCTCGAGAGGTGGTCGTTACTTTGCTTACTTGTTAATGTGCTGTCCAACATAGGAAAATAACAGACGGTTGGGCGCTGATTCACACTCATTAGTAACACCATTGAGACCAAGCATGCATCTAAATTACAACAACAGTAGCTCACTTTGGGTTGTTCCGACTTTTCTGCAACCCAACTTCCGCCGGTTTGACCTTTCTCTCTTTTTTCCCCTCGACATTTGACACATTGGATTGCTTCCCTTCAATATATACTACAAGTCGACTTTCTCTTTCTTCTTGCTTCGACGATCGACACATTGGATAATGCTTTCCTTCCTGTAACTCCTCGACATCTACGACAGAGTGGCTACTCTTTTGTTTTGTTTTGACATTGAACACATTCAAATGCTTCCCTTGTTATTCCTCTACAGATAATGAGTTTGACTTCTAGTTTTTATTCGACACATTGACTTTCTTCCCTCCTGACAGATAATGAGTTTTGACTGTTCTCTTTGTTTCTGCTTCAGCATTCAACACATTGGATTGCTTCACTTCTTGTAACTCGTCAGCATATACAACAGTTTGATTACCGATACTCCATTTGCATGCTTCGTCATTTGACACATTGGCTTGCAAACTATTCCAGCTATTTTATATCAGCGAATCAATATTCCCCAGTTGATTGATCGGTGTATAATTCATATCTTCATCTTGAAGTATTTGATCAAGTGATGTACTATTTTTTGTGTTATTTTTTTCAAGCAGTCGCCAATGAATAGTCTCCATGGGCTAACGTAATGTATTGAATTTAAATCAACTTTAAAACTATATAGTATTTGCTAAACGAAGAATGTTAACTCATTACAGGTCACATCACTGTAATGGTATATATAAATTCTTTCATTGAAGACGGATGAATATTGAATGTCGAATCTGACCCTTGCTAGAATAAGCCAACATGTACAACATGGTTGTCCATATATTGACTTTTTAGTATTTCTTGGTTGAACAGATACATGCACTACTGAATTCTGCTAATTTCAAGCCACATTATCATAATGGTATAGAGTAGATGTGCAAAATATGCTGTGTTGGTCACTATAGACATGTAAGACACTATATATTATTTTTTGGTTGAACAAAATAAATAACTTATTATTGCATAATGTATTTGTATACAATGGGGAGAAAGGTCAAGCTGTCATATCTGTCTAGGGGTTACAGAGAGGGACGCAATCCAACGTGTCGAATGTCAAACCAAAAGGGGGATAGTCTATAATGGCGTATCTGTCGAGGAGTTTAGTGAAAGGGAAGCAATCCACTCTGTCGAACGTCGAAGCAAAACAAGAGAGAATAGTCAAACAGCCATATCTGTCGAGGGGTTACAGATAGGGAACAAACCAATGTGCCGAACGTCGAAGCAGAAAAAGAGAATGGTAAGACTGGTGTATCTGTCGAGCGGTTGAGAAAAGGGAGGCAATCCAATGTGTCAAAAGTTCCAGAAGAAAGAGAAAAGTCAAAATATCGCATCTGTCGAATGTCAGAGCAAAAAACTGGCCTGCCCTGGTATCTGTCGAGGAATTTACAGGAATGAGGAATTTACAGGAATGGAAGCAATCCATTGTGTCGAATGTCGAAGCAAAGAAAGAGGAAATCAGACTGGTATCTGCCAAGCAGTGTCAGAAGTATAGGCAATCCAATGTGTCGGATGTCGAAGCAAAAAAAACCCCAGAAAAGTCAAACCGGCGTATCTGTCGAGGGGTAACAGAAAGGGAAGCAATCCAATCTGTCGAATGTTGAAGCAATAAAATAGAATACAGCCAAACTGTCATACCTGTTGAGGGGCTGCAGGAAGGGAAGTAATTCAATGTGGCGAATTTTGAAGCAAAGATATAGAAAACTGGTATCTGTCGAGGGGTGGGAGAAAAGGAAGCAATCCAATGTGGCGAGCGTCGAATCATAAATAAAAACATCAAAATGTCGTATCTGTTGAATGTAGAAGCAAAACAGAGAAAAGTTAAACTGGCACATACGATGAGTTTAGAGAAAAACCCTTTCGAAATTGTGTCTAATCTGGAAGCTAGCTAGCAAAAAAACAAAGCCAAACTGGTGTATGTGTTGAGCAGTGGTAGAAAGAGAGGCAATATGATATAAGAGTATCTGTACAAGCGTCTAATCCGTCATTCATAATTCAGCCGTCGTCCATTAAAGAATATCCGCGTCCATAATCCAAAAAACTATTCCATATAACAGTATTAGCACCAAATTCAAAAAGACAATCATAGTATACATAAACATAGGCTAGTTCCCTGAAAGAGAGAAGCGGTCAACAGTTTTCAATGATGCCGACAAGACATCATGATGTTTCAAAAATATAAAATCCGTATCGCTGATCAGTATTCTTAATCCATAATAATCGTTGTACGGTCGTTATCTAGAGCTGTTCATATGAGCACCATGAGGATCTTGAAGTACATGGGTTCATACGGCCACTAGTCCCGGGTTAAGCGGAATTAGACACAAGTTACGAAACGTAACGCCATAGATCTTGCACGCTACGTTCGTATTTTGCTATCAGCATGCGATATATATCGCCAAATTTGAGAAACTTTGAGTGGAGGCGCTTGGTGGAATAGCCCTGTTTTATAAGTTTCTGCAACAATGTTTTGTGACGTTGATTAAAATCGTCACATTTAACACAGGATCTAGCAAATGCTACTAGGCGAGATATGTATACGCCATATGCAGGAACATTACTGTCCAGAAAGGGATAGTTTACGATGTCGAAATTGTAATCATCTCTTTTGTCATAAAGTCGACGAAAAAGAATGCCTGCTTCATTTTTGTAGAGATATAGATCTAAATATGATGTGCCTGTAGGGCTATCTGTTATTTCCTTCAAATCCAGTGAAGGTAGATATATATCCTTCACTGCGTCATTTATATAGCGATTATCCACAGCGAGAAGATCGTCTATATAGCGTTTGGTGAATGAGAAGGAACGGGCTTCGAATGGATCGATTTTTTGAAAGCGCCTGCATATAGTCATGTTCGTAAGAGAACAGATACAGGTCAGCCAACAGGGGTGCACAATTAGTACCCATTGGAATGCATATATGCTGCTGATATATTGTGTTACCAAACTTCACATAGATATTTTAAATGAGAAATTCAAGCATCTCTATAAACAAAGAAACATCCCATGAATGATATCTCTTGTATCTGTGGTATATGGGTTGGAGCGATATGCAAGCGGTGGGAAAAACTGACGACGTCTGGCGACTAAATATCAACCATATGACTCTAGGGGAAAGGTTCCCTAGGCACATCACATTCAACCGAGAATACGGTGTATTCTCGAACGGTACACATTTCCTCTGAATTTTAGCTACTGTGACAGCTTTGACCAAATCTGGTTAAAGAGAGAGAGAGAGAGAGAGAGAGAGAGAGTGAGAGAGAGAATTAAGGTTTAACATCGCGTTCGACAATATTTCAGCTACGTATTTCAACAAAAATGAGTCAACAGTCCCGCAATCCAGAACTAATCAACGCAACCCACCAAGACATGTACTTACGTGTACTTACATTAAAACTTAAAATACAGTATTCTTTTACCAGACTAAAAGATCTTCTAAATTAGCTACTTGATAAAAAGAATCTCTTACAATTTTAAATTCTATACAGCCGATCAGAATATGTTTCACTGTGAGATCTTCGTGGCACGGAATACACCTTGCAGCTGGTTCCCTTTTTAGTAATGTTCATAAGTTAATCGGGTGCGGCCGACTTTACATTGCCTGATTATGGCTTGATCGAAACGTTTCTGGTTACTCAGATGAATATATCCTACAGTTTTTTGAAACTCATGAAGTCTGTTATTATCTACAGCATCCCATAAAGATGGAGACAACTTTCTTACAAAAGCACAGATAAATCGCTATATAGGATTCCAACGGGTTCAACCTCGTTATCTAGGACTGCCTTGGCCATTTCATCAAATTCATTATTTCCTCTGATGCCAACGTGGCTAGGCAACCAACAAAACACAACATCAATCGGTTGATGAAATCTACGGTCGTATAATTGTAGAATGTTCAAAATGGTGGGGTGAGTTGAAATTTCACTCTCAATCGCTTGAAGGCATGGTAATAAATCTGAGAATATGACATATTTTCCTCCTACAGTAGACCCAATACCTTCTAAAGCTAACAATACAGCTTTGGCTTCGGCAGTGAAAATCGAACTTTTAACTGGAAGTCGACAGGTTTTAGTCTTGGAACTAAAGATAGTAGCACACGCTACTCTACCACCATTTTTAGAACCATCTGTATAAATAGCTTGATGCGATCTGTATTTTTCTCTCGATATACCAATTTTTTTTGGTATATACGAGATGGCTCGTGTCCGCCTTTTTATATTTCGTCATTGTAATATCTACTTCTGGTCTGGCTAACTGCCATGGTGAAACTGGTAAGTGCTTGTTCAGTAAAATTTGACGAAGCTTAATATCAGCTGCTACAATGTGTGGTTTCATTAGAATTCCAAGAGGTGGAATAATGGAGGATATATGCAGGATTTGAGCCTTTAGATCACATTTTTTTTATATATTACAGTGCTAGTTTAACTCGTCGAAGTTCGAAAGGATATTCATCTACTTCGACATATAAGCTGTCTTTAGATGATGTTCTGAACGCCCCGCGGTCAAGTATTAGTCCTTGATGGAATAGGATCTAGCTTTGCCAAGTTTGACTTCCTTGCACCGTTGTAAACAATGGAGCCATAACCAAGCTTAGAACATTCCTGTAGTCTATAAATTGAAAATCACAATTAATCAGCCTGGGCAAGCCTAGCAACCTGCAAAGTCTTGCAAGTATTAATACAAAATGTACAATTCATCAGTTATGCTGCCGGGCTAACTTGGCCTTCTCGTAATCAAAATCTCGTCTTGTCTGGTGAATTTGGAAAATTTTAATCCAACCATTATTTGCATAAGTATGCAATCCGGTACTCAGAGGGGACATAGACTATTAAAGAGGAGACATAGAATGGATGGATACAATGAAATATAGGTGTACACAGTTAAAACAGACCAATGAGTCGAGATAGCATGAATTATTTCCATACTAGGATAACCAGAGGATGAGAAATAAAATAAGGAAATATTAACTTCCAATTCATGGCTTGAGAATTTGGTTGCATTCTTGGAGAGAATACGTACCATTTCAATACAATATCGAACGTATCATTAGTTTCTTCAGTGAGCTTTCATATTTGCTCTTCTCCGGTCCGAAAGGTGGGTTTTACTTCATTACTAGTAAAACTCCTGGCGATGGCATTAAAATAAACCGATATACTGAATTAACATTTATTGCTCTGTCGTTCTTGGGAATTATAACATGACGTTATATAGTCCTGAACATCATTGCCCCGAATGGTGTAAATACATGGCGCTACATGCGGAACAGTAGCCTGATCTATAATACTGTAGTAAACACTGCCCTTTAGCGTATAGGTAGTCAAGGGTGGCCACCCTTAATAGGTTAGTCTAGCCTTGGCAGGGCCTCCAAATGTAGCTTAGCTACCGTTAGGAGTAGGTTAGCCTGGCTTAAGTAGGGTCTCCAAACGCTATCTACCTCCGGGAGTTATTGCCCCTGAGGGCGCTGCATGAAAACCAGCCAATCAGGGACGAGGAGACATAAGTCCCCGGGAGATACGAGTTGGCAAGGGCACTCTTGCGGCAGATCTCAAGGTTGTAAGACGTAGCACCGGGAGCACATAGGGATAATATTCAACAGGTAAGACCCTGTTCCGTACCGGTATTGTACTATAGCGAGGAAATTACTTTAATGGAGTCAGAAGTTTAAATAATCAGTTCAAATTGCTCCGTTTGTAGACAAATTTGGTCTGATTGGCGACACTGGCGTAGTTTTGCCTTTTGCTGGTCGGCCATTTAGCACGTGCGTTGAAATTTTCCTGACAAAATTGGGTGAGGTTCTTTCTTTGGCCGGGTGTTTATTTATACTGTAATAAATAAGGAATATATTGAGAACTCCTGTGACTTTTAGTGTCTTTGAGAGACTATAAGTATAACCGTGACATTTTTGTTTCGTGCAGTTTGCGACTCGGTCGGCAGCCATTTTTTCACGGGATTTTCCTCGCGTCTATTGACGTGTCGAATTGTATCGTGGAACTTTGGTTGCTTCTTTGGTTTACTGTTTCGTTGATTTCACGAAATTGAATAAAGGGTTTATTGGATATTCTATTAAATTATACCGTCGTCGATAAAATATTATCGGACGGTTTCCATTGTTCAATTTTCGTCACGATAAAATATTGATAAATTGTCGACGTGTTATAAAATTTTGGACCTCCGTTAGTCTAACGTTGGCAAATTCTTCCCTGTGGGGTTTATTCGCGAACATAATTAGTTCAATGAAGTTACTTTAACAAGTTTTGTTCATTTTGAGCTTCGTTTGTCGCGTAATGGACGATAGGGTATAATTTTTGTCAACTTACGGGAGTGACGGAGTTGTCTCCCTTGGGTTGTGATTTCGACTTGGGTATCGATTTACCGGTGCGGGACACGGCCTGCCTGTTGGATTACTTTAACATTGCACCATAGCTGAGTTAGATTTTGTGAAATTCTTTTTTTTTTCATTTATTACTTTGGTTGATAGAATTGATAGGGAGATAGGGGTAGGGTAGTGGAGATATTTGGCTTATATATTAATTTAGTTTATCGGTGCAATTGTTGAAGGCTGCAGGGGTCATTTTTGACTTATTTTTTTTTTTATATTGATTCATTGATTATTTTGTGTTATTTTGTCTGAATTGTCCATGTGTATTGTCTTTGTCTGCATGACCCATGTCCATGTGTCTTGTCTTTGTCTATATTTGTCGTGTATATCGTTAGTTTGTCAGTGTTTTGTGTTCCCTTGTCCATGTCCATTGTTTGTCTTGATCATTCAATAAAACCAAAAAGTTATTTTCTATTTTTTTTTATTGTGTTGTCGTTTGTGTTTAGTCATTGGGGACTAGGTGTAGGGATAGTAAGTAGGGATAGGCTAGGTTTGGGAAAGTTCTTCTGAATATATGAGCAGAGGATATTGTCCCCTGCTCGTCTGTTGTATGGTTACATGCTGAACCATATAAATACCTACTGCACCCATTATAGGATGTAATTTTTTCGTTTAATTGGATTGGATTGAACTTCGGATTGAGTTGTTGTTGTGGGTTTATGTCCACTCGGTTTTTCGCGAGAATCGATTGGACGCAATCTACATGTGAAATTTATTTCTGATTTCAACCATTTCTAAACTCATTGGACACTTAGGTGAAAGAGCAACTCGAGTGTTATTCATCTAAATTTTACATTGTAAAATTTTGGCTGTCTCACACTAGCAGTTGATGTTTACCCTATCAACACATGAATTGCTGGTGTTTATTCTAATTTGGTGAGTCACATTTACACTATAGAGGCTGAATTTATTTCAGATTCTGTGGTGAACATTTTACACTGGGAGCCTTGATGGTGTTCTCAAGGGTTGAGTGTTCAGTGTTGCTGAAATACTCAGGATTTATTGAATAAATAAATTTTGAGTGTTAAATATTTTGGTAAGTTTGTGTGGGGTTAGCAAACTTGTGCCATATCCAATCGGATATTGATCTGGTGTGTGTGGTTCATTGTTTGGTGTTGATTGTAACACAAACTCTGATTGTGTTTTGAGATTTCAGTGTTGACATATCAACATTGCACTCAATTTGATTGTGATCTGGTGGTGTTAAGTGGCACCATCTGATTTTGATTGAGTGTTTAGTGTTTATTCAAACACTCATTCTGGTATTTACTTCGAAAAAAAAAAAAAAATAGTTTTGTTTTTTTTGTTTTCATTTTGAGTGTTGACATATTGGCACTACACTCAATCACATTGTGGTCTTGTGGTGTCAGGTGGCACCATCTGACTTTTGTTCGGTGATTGGTGTTTATTAAAACACAAACTCTTGTGTTTACTTTGAAAAAAAAAAATAATAAAATAAAATAAAATAAAATAAAAACAATTGGTGTGGCATCAACACTGCACCCGATTAGAGTGTAGTCGGGTATTGTTGGGCAACACCAGTTGATTTTGGGAACATTTGAAGGGCATCTATTAAATAGTCAACCATAATTGAGTTGATTGCAAAATGCCAACTTGGTGAATTTTGATCCTATTTATTTTGGGAAATAGACTTTGATCATTGATAATTAGGTCTCATTTGGTATTGATTGGCACCATTTGATGATTGTTTAGTATTCAGCACCCGTACTATTGAGCTATTACGCTTTAACTGGGCTGCTAGTGACTGCAGTTATTTTGTATATTATTTGACCTAGTTTTTGGACTTCATCAAAATTCACTGTAGTTCACTTAACTATTACCTTGTAGCTATTGCGTAAGGGATTAGCTAGTGTTTACTGCGAATGAGGGTGGGGTGTATTCTGGAATATTTGACATAGAATTTTTGATTTATTATCATAAATTTTCTGTTTGTCCATTTTGGACTTTGCCAAAATTCATCATACGGTTTTCGTTATAGCTGGATGGCTTTTGTTTGATATATTAGCTATTCTTGCGCATTTAACTTGTTATATAAGCCGTGATGGATATGCACCCCATGTGATCATCTTTGATGAGTATTTCAGCAGTTCACCAGACCAGATTTTGTTTTGGTAAGTTGCGTGGTAAGTGGGTTGTTTGGATCAGTGAGTGTAATTCACTGCTCCTTTTCACGCGCCGCTGCTTTATTTTGACGCCGCGTGTAATTCATATTCATTTTCGAATATGTCGGATTACACAATTGACGTGTCAACCGCTACGGTTGATGAGATACAGACAATAGAGGGTATTGGTAAAGTAAAGGCCGAAGCAATTGTCAAATGTCGGTTTGGGGGCCAGCCTATTAACTTTAGAGATTTCATGCGCGCAACGCGTTTCTCTGCTTCACATATTGTAGCCATATTACGGGCTTCAGTTATTTCAGGGGTAAATACAGAGGGTCCAGAGTATGTCTCTGCCCTGATGGATACTCAGGAGCAGCGAAATAATTTGGCAGTTGAACTTCAGATTCGGGAAATTAGGTCTGAAATGGACAATTTAGTTAGGGATGTTAGAGAGCAGTTTAACTCGCTAAATACAAGAGTGGAACAAAATTTGGATCACTATGGAAATCGTGTTAATCAGGTTGAGGAAGCAGTAGAGGCGATCAGGGAGGAAATAGGTACACATGGGGTTCAGTTAACTGAGCATGGTACCCAATTGACTGGATTGACATCTCAAGTGGCTGCAGGGTTTACCAACATGGGGGACCAGTTTGGAATGCTGGTGACCATGATGCGTGGCCAGACGTCTACTCCAATGGTTAGGGGGGTGGGGGATACGAATGTAACGCAGTCTAGTGACATCGCTGGGGGGCAACCAACTCCAGCATTGCCTGTTAATGGGGATGCATCTATTCCTGTTGGGTCTGACCGTATTGAACTTGAAAGTCAACAACCTCGGGTCAGCCAGTTGCAGACACCAGGGAGCGTAAACGTAACTGGAGGTAATCCACCGCCAATTTAGCGGAATTTATTATCCAGTGAATTACAACCTGGTGAACTGAATGAGAGGACACCAGGTGGATCATATATTGGATTGCCTTATGTTAATTCTGGGGAGGATCGCCAGCCCCCGTGGATGCATAACATTGAGCGGGCGATTCCCCCTAGGGGAATCTATGGTAGTGGAGTTCCCCCTGTGGGCCCCGGAAGAGAGTCTCAGACTGACTCCTCTAGTTATCATACTCCAGTCTCTCAAGTTAGTAGGGGTGAGGGTGATCGCGTTAGTACTCCAACCCCGAACGTTTCACGACGCGGGGAGTTGGCTGCTCGAACTCCGCACCGCACGGAGGCAGAGATAGTTTTGCCAGCGCCTCTGCGAGACCGACATGTTAGGGGCCAGGTACAAGGTGCAACAGGTCGGGATTCTTCTTCCGATAGTGACGATAGTGGGGCCGTTGGGTGCAGTCGCTTATCGGACTCCCAAACGTCAAGGCGTTCGAGATCTCCCACCAGTGAGGGGAGGTCACGCCATCGCAGTCGCAGTCGTCCACTGCCAAAGACCTTGGTTTTTGGTGGTGTAGCGGATACTTGGATCCCATTTAAAATCAAATTTGAATTGGAGATAGACAGTCGTGGTTGGGACAAAGCCAAGTCCCTTAGGCGTCTCCGCGAGTGTATGCATGGGAAAGCTATGGAATTCTATCGCGTCCTACCAGAGGCGGTTAGAAATTCCTTTGACAAGTTAATCGAAGCTCTGGAGAGGCGCTATGGTAGGCAAGAGCCAGCACATGCGGTCAGACGACGTTTGCAAGTGGAGGAGCGGGGGGCGGATGATACATTGGGTGATTTTGCTGACCGTTGCATGCAGTTGGCTAGGGAAGGCTATCCAGGGGCTGCTGATGAAGTAGTCGATACTGTGGCCGTTGAACATTTTTTGAGGGGTTGCCGTGAACGTCAAGCTGTAGTTTTCGCAATGGAAAAAGATCCGAAAACTGTACAGGAGGCATTGGCCTATGTTAATTCCTCCTTGCACAATCATCGTGCCATGAGCGTTAAGGGTGTGAGATTGGTGACAACCGAGGCTGATGAAGCTGTTTGTCCCTGGACTGCCAAATCTGACTCTGGAGGCTCGGGAGGTTTTTCAGAGGAGCAGCAGAAGACCCTAAAAGCATTGCTTGCAGAGGCCTGTCGAGGGAAGCAGAGTGCGGTACCAGAGAAGGCCGCACCCTCTTCCCGGGGTTCAGCCCCACGCGGCTGGTCTGCCAATGTTATTCGCTGTTATACATGTGGAGAGGAGGGACACACAAGTTTTCACTGTCCACAATCCTCTAATCTCTCCCGGTCACCGATTCGCTGTTATGTCTGCGATGAATTGGGTCACATTAGCCGGAATTGTCCAAAGAAACACTCGGGAAACGAATAGGGGCTGGTAGGCAAGGTCCACCACCAACCCAGGATTCTCAGTTGAGTGACCAGAAGGGGGTTGAACCAGCAACCGGAACTAGTGCATCACCTGTGGCCTCTATTGAGGTCACGGAGTCTTCGCCAGTAGCCATTAGGGATGTGATTATTTCACGTTCACCTGGTTGGACAATGACGGTGCCGGCGAAGGTCGGAGCAGTTCCTGTGACCGCCGTTGTTGACACCGCTGCTCAGGTAACCGTCATGAGTCAAGACCTATTTGCCAGATTGAAGTTAAAGGGGCTGTCCACCACCCCAATAAGGTTGACTGGAGCATTTCAGGGAACATCCAGCATGGGGATGCTAGTACAAAAGGTCCCCTTGTCTGTTTTGGACTTCCACAGTACTTGGGATGTGGTGGTGGCACCATTAGTGGACGAGCTCTTGTTGGGCTTTGATTTCCTGTCTGCTAATGGTTGCATTGTAGACTTCAATAAGAACGTCCTCGTGATAGGAGACATGAAAGTTTCGGCAACCCTGAAGCAACAGGGAGATGCCGAACCGCTGTCTGTAAACCGGGTCACCCTTGCTGAAACAGTAACCATTCCTCCCTTAACATCCCAGTTAGTCCGAGGTGTAATGCAGGGATACTCCCCTGTCCAATCTGGGTCAAATTTGGTCGATTATGTTTTGGAGCCCGTAATCGATCAATCTGTCGTGATGGTTCCCAAGATGGCAATTCGCGGGGGTCCAATGGTTCCGATCT
>JAVTVY010030404.1:0-11988 GCA_036873755.1 Hanleya hanleyi | reverse complement strand
GTCTCCAGTTTTTGCCAGGTGTCCAAGTTCATGGCAATATGCTTACCAGGTCTGTCGTTAAAGCCCGCTGCATGAAAATGCACTTCTTCGTCTTTCACACTGACCGTTAAATAGGGTGAGAGCTCCCAAATGTCGGTGTGAGCTGCCTGGTGAGCCTCTTGGATCAGATTGTTGATCTCCTGGACAGACATAGGAAGTTCTAGCTCTTGTTTCACAGGCACTTGCTGTGGTACTGCTACTGGCTCCTCAATCACAGGTATTACTAACGGTGTTAGACGGGGCCGTTTGGGTCGTCCAGCACGTTTAGCAGATGTACTCTCTGGGCTAGTACGTTTGCTAGCTGTACGCTCTTCGGTAGTGTCCACCACTAAGATATCATCATCTTGTATAACGTCGTCGGCTTCAAGTAGATCTGCTAGTTCGGCATTTCCCGTGATCTTCAACGCCGCCACGAAGGCTAAAAATCCATAGTAGGTAAAGTGCGGTACATCATCGATGAGAGCTCTGTTTTGTGCTGAAAAGGTTTTCTCCGCCATGATTTCTTCGACACGCTGTTCCAGGAGTATGTTTTCCTCCGCCATAAGGAAATCACATAAGTCACCCACACGCTCCATCTCATCAATCAGACGAACACGGTACTTTGCAAGCCTCACTAAAAATAATGATGATGACGCCATGACTATGGGCTGGTGAAAAACTATTACGGAGTAATAGTCTAGTGAATTGGCACTGGTAAAATCGAAAAAAGTAAAAGGGATGTCCACAGCTGATACAAGTAGGCAAACTGGTTGGATGACTGACTAGAGGTGAAGCAAGCAGGCAGGCAGGCAGGCAGGCAGACAGGTAAGTCACAATGCTACGCAAAAGTAGTGCAATGAATACACCCCTTCCCTAAAAATCGACTCCTTTTATACGTTTTTCACTGGAGGTGGGTACAAAATGGTGGATACTCACCTCCCACTCCCCTTAAAACCAAGCCGCCATCTTGTATCCACCTCCCACCACGTCAATTGATGATGTGTGGTGGAGGTGGGTACAAAATGGTGGATACTCACCTCCCACCACACAACCACACAGGCCGCCATCTTGTACCCACCTTCCACCACGTCAATTGATGATGTGTGGTGGAGGTGGGTACAAAATGGCGGATACTCACCTCCCACCACACCACCACAACAGGCCGCCATCTTGTACCCACCTCCACCACACCGGTGTCAGTCAGTGCACTGTGTGGTGGAGGTGGGTACAAAATGGCGGCCTGTGTGGTTGTGTGGTGGGAGGTAAGTATCCGCCATTTTGTACCCACCTCCACCACACATCACTCACGCATGCGCACATCCACACTTATCAAGGCAAACCAAGTTCTGCGCATGCGCAGTGATGCGCTGGGACGCTGAAAGACTCTTTGTATACTACTGATGTATTCCTGTAATTGGTGAGATAAATACTGCCCAACTTTACTTAAATAAGTGAAAGGACTGGTCGAGTGAAAATTTTGACAATATCGTAAATTGCTTCAGAACAAAACAGCCAAAAAATGTCCCAATCCGTTTGACCCCTAAACGTATTCTCTTTCGAAAATGATATTTTTGTCTCGTTTTTCTTCCTTCATCAGTCCAGTAAAGTATGAAATTGAGTAATGTTACTGTTTTTTTGAAGATAACTAGCGACCAGACCGATACAATAAACAAGATCAAAACACTGTTAAAAAAACGTGACTGTTTTCAATAATAAATCGAAACTGTTATTAAAAATAAAATAAATCTAAAACTGATTCTGGGAGTCACTAAAGCGGTAGCAAAGAGCTTGAATTGATTATAGGAAGTTATATATATACCTGTATTTTCGTCTATTTGCCGTCTAAGATAAGTTATCGCCAAAATATTACGTAAACGTTGAATCTTTAGCTAATGGGAAATCACATCAGAATTTTAAAAAAATCGTGAAAACAAACAACCTGAGAATAATTAAACATCAACAAGAACATGCATAAACACGGCCAGATGATCGATATTGCTTTTAGTAACGAAATAGTCGAAGTGAGCATTTCGTTACTCAGTTTGATAACCTTATTGAATTTCGTACATTACATGTTCATTGCGACAAATGGCAGAGAGTTATGGTATTTGATCTATTCAGTTGCGTGATCTGGTCAATTCTTGGTACATAATGGGTCGTGAGGTCGATTACCGCTGACGATGAAATAATGATTTCTCAATAAAATATTTCCTTATATACGCATTGTTTTGTGGGGAGCTCTATTTCATAACAAATGATCATTTCGTTATTATAAAGCCAGTTACGCACATTGCAACCCCTAGAGAAAAGATTGGCTTTTATTGGGGGCGATTCACGGGAGTTTTACCGGCATAGATCATAAGGGCAACTCTACGGATTGGAGGGGTCGTGGGTTCGATTCCCGCTGACGACCAAATTATTTTTCTCTTAAATTTATTTTCCTTATCAATGAATTTTTGTTGTTGTTGGCTAT
The DNA here is from genome assembly GCA_036873755.1 of Hanleya hanleyi. Classification (NCBI taxonomy): domain Eukaryota; kingdom Metazoa; phylum Mollusca; class Polyplacophora; order Lepidopleurida; family Hanleyidae; genus Hanleya; species Hanleya hanleyi. Next base: position 9,497 of record JAVTVY010030404.1, on the reverse strand, counting down.
GCTCCATATCAAATTTTCATTTCCTAATACATGTGATGTGCCTCTTAGGGGGGCTACTTTAGGATCCCCCAAAAAGAGCAAGCGAGATCAAGACAGAATACATGCAAGCGCACAAAACTTAAAACTTCGACGATCGACAACTCACAAAAAATATTGTCAGCCAAAATATGCAAATGCACATCCAATAAGGAATCGACCAGGTACCGGTATGGTCTCGTTAGCATTGGCGTAAATGCCTGTAGCCAAATATCACTGCAGCTGGAAGAAGTAGAACTTGTGGCGTCATGGGTCAAAATGCCATGAGAAGAAAATGATACGTCCAAACGAGTTTACAAACTTCGACATTTTATATTACGAGTACAGGTTTTCCACTTGGTTAATTAGATCTCATAGATTTATATGATGTGAAGTTGTGTACACAGCACAGATTTGCCGTACATTTTACTATAATTTACTGAAGTTATAGTGCAGCAAAATTGCCAGTAATTTACTGTAAACTGTACAGAAAATATCCAATTATCAGGAAAACATTTTCCTAAAGCTAATGGGAAATAAATGTTACCTGCTTTCTAAATGGCATTAGTAGATGTAAAGAAAATAGTCCGAGTGTAAATTACTGTGATATTTACAGCAAAAGATTATAGCGTATTGGTGACATACCGTTTTGAAACGTAAGTTTGATGTGTCGTTTTTCGACCCTATTTGATTTGTAGCAAGAAATTAAGTCCATGTTGCTTGAATTCTTTCAGACACTGCATGCTCTACCGATATCATAGTTTATCACATTTCAGAGCAAATTGTAGGGTACTAATTGGTTGATTGGTCTAGTGTATGAGACCGTATTGCAAGTCTCAGTTGACCATAGTTGGTATACCAATTGAAAATTCTCGTATAGCAATGCTGTCGAGGACGCGCGTGCTCATATATCAACGCAGTCAAGAACGCGTGTGCAACACCTGCAGACAAAGACTGTTTCAGACGAATTTGTCTGCGCGATTTTGTGCTGGCGAGTGTCGCCTCGGCGGTCATTTGTGTGAGGGAAATTGCGTATTTGCGGACGAAGATAAGAAATAAATTATCATCGGAAGCTTTCTATATCACGTAAACATGAACGACAGAATGCCAGTTAAGTATTTCATCCAGTTTATTGCCCGTCGCGAAATAGATGAAAAGGAATCAACGCTGCATGTCAGACTACGGTCCGTAGCGATATTTTTCGACGTTATTGAACGTTGATCTTTCTGTCAGGTTGGTGATATATATGTTACACCAACGAGGAAAATGACTCTTCAATGTTATAAATTCGTTATACCAGTCTTTTGCGTGGGTATACAGTCTGGTATTTCGTCTCGAAAATAGATATTTCCACTCGTCCTGTGGGCTCGTGAAAATATTTAGCTTCTCGACGAAATACCAGACTGTATACCCACTCAATAGCCTGGTATAACTTATAATATAGAATTACACTTCAAGACATTAAATGTGTAGTAGTATGACCAGAAACGAAAAATTTGTAGACCACTGAGATGAGGAGACGTTTTCTCATATGATATTATCGTTCCTGATTATACTTATTTATATTTATATTCTCAATGACAAATATACTATGTAAATAAACAATTGAATCGTCGAATATTTGGTAAATGCCGGCCAATTGGTGTCATTTGATCGCTACAATTTGTTCCATCTTTAAATGTGAAAGTGCGACGATGTCTTAACTCGTCAAACGGGTTTTGTTCTCCGAGGATTTCTGCTTACTAACAGTTCCTTCTTCGGTTCTGTTTACTAACAGTTCCTTCCTCGGTTACTAACAGTTCCTTCCTCGGTTGCTAAGAGTTCCTTTCTCGGTTTTACGCAATCGAATTGTCAAATGCCATTATATAATCTGATTGTTCTTCTCTAGTGTATGAGCCAAGACGAACGTTGATTAAATTCAAACTCGAACGACAAAATTATGCGTTTCGGCATTTAAATATACACCCAAAATATGGATCAACAGTTGAAGATAAATCCATTCAATTCCATTAATTAAAAAAATCATTTTAGCGCGCTCTCAGGGACCTTAATTAAACACACGCATGTTCCCCTGGTTCAAATATCGACAGAAACTGTCATTTCCGGTAGAAATCGATTGGACAGGATGTTAGTTCTGGAAGTGCGTTAAGTGAAATATAAGCAAGCTGAAAGGCATTAGACGGATATACATTACCATTCGCTTTGCATTATTTCACTTGTGTAAACACCCGGCACTCATTCAAACACCCAGTAAGTGCCGAATAAATAAGGACGAAACTCACTTTGTTTTGATTCGGGCGAAATTAGTTGTGTACCACTGCAGATGTAGATATAAACCGTCATGTGAACGGGGATAGCTCAACAGTTCAACATTCCATGTTCACAGCCTATCCAGCAGTATACCACATGATTTGAGGTTAGAAGCTATTCACAACTGGCTCATTTAACATCCAGACATTCTCCATGACGGATTCCCCAAAGATTTTATTTTTGATAGCATAAAACTCATTCTGAGCAATAACACATTTTGTTTCAACGAAACTCACTATTTGCAAAAACGGTTCCCATACATGAACAGTGTGACTAACGTCACAGGACCTACGAAGTAGAGTAGGCATTAGGACTCGAACGCGAACTGAACTCTTGGAAATCCCCATCCCCAGTTGAAATCCTGCCTATATTAAGATGGGCACCGCCCAAGTCAGAATCGCCAGTGATTTTCATCAAAAATCACCAGGAATTTTCATCAAAAGTAGGTCAGCTCAGAACCTGTTGGTAACAGTCTTCTAATGCGCCTTCATTCCAAAATTAAATAACGATCGCCGATTTAATTTTACAATTTTTTAACTAAAGGAAACAGATTGAATAATAAAGGTTCAGCAGATTTCAAACTTTACGTGTGGAAATACATTTACATCTCTTTTAATGGTTTTCAGTGCCCTTGTCCAGGATCAAAACAACTTTTTGAATCACACTATTTTCCCAACAATACAACAAATTTTTATATATAGTACTATAGTAGAAAGGTAGCATTTATGTAGTTTACGGTAATTCAACTCAAGACTAACACCTTCTCTGCACAAGATAATAATGATTCTATGTCATTCTCCTGAGCATAACCGGTACAAAGACGAATAAATGGCGTCTCTACATCACGTTGTTATCTAGATATATGAGACAACACATTTTGGGTATCGGCAATCTGATGAATGTACTATTCCGGTTTTCTTGTTTCACATTATATATTCTATGGCGGTTGATCAGTGATTTTCTTCATTGATAAACGTTAAACCACCTCAGCTTCGTTGTGTGAATCGGAATTGCATTGCTGTGACACACCAACACACTCCGTGGCAGTGATTCTGTATCCCCTAATCAAGGAATCAAAATGGATCAAGATTTGAAATGACAAGAAAAATTTGTCATTCCTCGGTTACTAACAGTTCCTTCCTCGGTTACTAACAGTTCCTTCCTCGGTTGCTAAGAGTTCCTTTCTCGGTTTTACGCAATCGAATTGTCAAATGCCATTATATAATCTGATTGTTCTTCTCTAGTGTATGAGCCAAGACGAACGTTGATTAAATTCAAACTCGAACGACAAAATTATGCGTTTCGGCATTTAAATATACACCCAAAATATGGATCAACAGTTGAAGATAAATCCATTCAATTCCATTAATTAAAAAAATCGTTTTAGCGCGCTCTCAGGGACCTTAATTAAACACACGCATGTTCCCCTGGTTCAAATATCGACAGAAACTGTCATTTCCGGTAGAAATCGATTGGACAGGATGTTAGTTCTGGAAGTGCGTTAAGTGAAATATAAGCAAGCTGAAAGGCATTAGACGGATATACATTACCATTCGCTTTGCATTATTTCACTCGTGTAAACACCCGGCACTCATTCAAACACCCAGTAAGTGCCGAATAAATAAGGACGAAACTCACTTTGTTTTGATTCGGGCGAAATTAGTTGTGTACCACTGCAGATGTAGATATAAACCGTCATGCGAACGGGGATAGCTCAACAGTTCAACATTCCATGTTCACAGCCTATCCAGCAGTATACCACATGATTTGAGGTTAGAAGCTATTCACAACTGGCTCATTTAACATCCAGACATTCTCCATGACGGATTCCCCAAAGATTTTATTTTTGATAGCATAAAACTCATCCTGAGCAATAACACATTTTGTTTCAACGAAACTCACTATTTGCAAAAACGGTTCCCATACATGAGCAGTGTGACTAACGTCACAGGACCTACGAAGTAGAGTAGGCATTAGGACTCGAACGCGAACTGAACTCTTGGAAATCCCCATCCCCAGTTGAAATCCTGCCTATATTAAGATGGGCACCGCTCAAGTCAGAATCGCCAGTGATTTTCATCAAAAACCACCAGAAATTTTCATCAAAAGTAGGGCAGCTCAGAACTTGTTGGTAACAGTCTCCTAATGCGCCTTCATTCCAAAAATAAATAACGATCGCCGATTTAATTTTACAATTTTTTAACTAAAGGAAACAGATTGAATAATAAAAGTTCAGTAGATTTCAAGCTTTACGTGTGAAAATACATTTACATCTCTTTAATGGTTTTCAGTGCCCTTGTCCAGGATCAAAACAACTTTTTGAATCACATTATTTTCCCAACAATACAACAAATTTTTATATATAGTACTATAGTAGAAAGGTAGCATTTATGTAGTTTACGGTAATTCAACTCAAGACCAACACCTTCTCTGCACAAGATAATAATGATTCTATGTCATTCTCCTGAGCATAACCGGTACAAAGACGAATAAATAGCGTCTCTACATCACGTTGTTATCTAGATATATGAGACAACACATTTTGGGTATCGGCAATCTGATGAATGTACTATTCCGGTTTTCTTGTTTCACATTATATTCTATGGCGGTTGATCGGTGATTTTCTTCATTGATAAACGTTAAACCACCTCAGCTTCGTTGTGTGAATCGGAATTGCATTGCTGTGACACACCAACACACTCCGTGGCAGTGATTCTGTATCCCCTAATCAAGGAATCAAAATGGATCAAGATTTGAAATGACAAGAAAAATTTAGACATATTTTGTTTACACATGTAATTTTTTGTTTAGATTATATCCAAGTGTGATATATAGTCAATATTCAAGAGGTACAAAAAAAACCTCAAAGTATGTGCTCATATTTTCACATCATGATCAAAGTTACTTTATCTAGTTAAATTCTACCCAAAGAAAATAAATTAAGACCCTTTAAACATGCCGTCATGGCTTTGTTTCACCCTCAGTAAACTTTTATCATTGTTGCTCACACAGACTAATCTGAAGGATGATACCACATCTTTCTTTCTTCTGCTGGGTTATTGCACCAGGCTGACTTAATTGGTTGATGTAGGATATTTCACCACCAGTGGGTAATTTGACCTGAATTTGAAGCCTGATGTGGTCAGTGATGAAATGTTTGGATGTGAAATAGGATACACGTTAAAGGCCACAGTTTACATACATCTATAACAATATACTGAATTGTGTGTATTGAGGCTGGCAAGTTGGTAATAGCGGTGTAGATAAATGCACTAACAAATGATGGAAAATTAGCATTTCCTATTTCATACATGGCAGTGTGACTAACGTCACAGGACCTACGAAGTACAGTAGGCATTAGGACTCGAACGCGAACTGAACTCTTGGAAATCCCCACCCCAGTTGAAATCCTGCCTATATTAAGATGGGCACCGCCCAAGTCAGAATCGCCAGTGATTTTCATCAAAAATCACCAGAAATTTTCATCAAAAGTAGGTCAGCTCAGAACTTGTTGATAACAGTCTCCTAATGCGCCTTCATTCCAAAAATAAATAACGATCGCCGATTTAATTTTACAATTTTTTAACTAAAGGAAACAGATTGAATAATAAAAAGTTCAGTAGATTTCAAGCTTTACGTGTGAAAATACATTTACATCTCTTTAATGGTTTTCAGTGCCCTTGTCCAGGATCAAAACAACTTTTTGAATCACATTATTTTCCCAACAATACAACAAATTTTTTATATATAGTACTATAGTAGAAAGGTAGCATTTATGTAGTTTACGGTAATTCAACTCAAGACCAACACCTTCTCTGCACAAGATAATAATGATTCTATGTCATTCTCCTGAGCATAACCGTTACAAAGACGAATAAATAGCGTCTCTACATCACGTTGTTATCTAGATATATGAGACACATTTTGGGTATCGGCAATCTGATGAATGTACTATTCCGGTTTTCTTGTCATAAAATCTACCCAAAGAAAATAAATTAAGACCCTTTAAACATGCCGTCAATGCCAGATGTTGAGTTTTATACAGCTGTAGATCAGGGCTCTGGGTGCATATATCATGTTTCCATACACTTGATGCACACAACAGCGGCAAAAACAAAGCCTCCTTGAACAACCTATCTTTATACAGGAAATTCTTAACTCAGAAAATACCATTCTCTCTCAAAAGAAAACAATTTACGACAGGAACGCCTTTTTTATTAAGCTAATTTTGTTAGGTAGGGGCCTACTTAGATTAAATAATTGTCACGAAATTTCTTTGATTATATCTTAAATGCAACCATGATTGTTCCTCAAACCTGACATGCTTGAGATATGTACATGTATAACACACTTTCATTTGAGAGTCCAGACATTCCACCATTCATGTGAACAAATTGTACTCAACATGGAATAATTAAATTCACACTACCCATTTCTACAGTATCAGTACTATGTTACTATCTGTAGCAGTTGAAACCCAGTAAAACTTAAACAATTAAAACCAGTAAAGAAATTTGTCTGTTATAACAGAAAATATGGTATGGAGATTTGAATGAGTAAACTACTAAACAACTTACATGATACCAACAAAATGTCCCAACACAAGCTGATAAATTCCTTGGGTGGCTTGCAGGATGGCTTTGTTTCACCCTCAGTAAACTTTTATCATTGTTGCTCACAGGCTAATCTGAAGGATGATACCACATCTTTCTTTGTTCTGCTGGGTTATTGCACCAGGCTGACTTAATTGGTTGATGTAGGATATTTCACCACCAGTGGCAATTTGACCTAAATTTGAAGCCTGATTTGGTCTGTGATGAAATGTTTGGATGTGAAATAGGATACACGTTAAAGGCCACAGTTTACATATATCTATAACAATATACTGAATTGTGTGTATTAAGAATGGCAAGTTGGTTATAGCCGTGTAGATAAATGCACTAACAAATGAAGGAAAATTAGCATTTCCTATTTCATTATCCCATCACGTTTTGTACTGTGTTATATATACAGTGAAACATACAGCCAAGGGTTCCCAATGGGCATGACAGTGCACTCGCTGAGCTATCAATAAATAATAAAAAAAATAATTATAATTCAAATTTTCATCAGAATTCGGTCAGCTCAGAACTTGCTGGTAACAATGGCCTAATGCACGTTCATGCCAAAAATCAAGGTTCTAATGTCAATGGTTCTCCTTATTTTGCCGACGAAAGGATTCGGATGGACTGACTGACTGACTGACTGACTCACTCATTACCGGACAATTTGCGATCTGTAGCCTACTTCGTCGGAAAAAACAATTACGGATGGCATATCCCACCAGATTTTGTACTGTGTTATATATACAGTGAAACATACAGCCAAGGGTTTCCGATGGGCATGACAGTGTACTCGCTGAGCCATCAATAAATAATTAAAAAAATAGTTATAAATCAAATTTTCATCAGAATTCGGTCAGCTCAGAACTTGCTGGTAACAATGCCCTAATGCACGTTCATGCCAAATATCAAGGTTCTAATGTCAACGGTTCTCCTTATTTTGCCGACGAAAGGATTCGGATGGACTCACTCACTCACTCACTCACTCACTCATTACCGGACAATTTGCGATCTGTAGCCTACTTCGTAGGAACATGGCAGTGTGACTAACGTCACAGGACCTACAAAATAGGGTTTGATATAATTTAAGTGTGTACTCGAGAGATGACTTGGGGGCCCTGTGTGCTACGATGAGAGAATTTATATAGCGTCTCTAATTGACAGTGGGAACAATTAACTTTTCCAGATGTCACCGCTGGTGAGTCATTAGCGTAGCAACTATTATCACCCTCAGTTTCTATCACCTTGGACACTGATCAGCCCAGCAGTACACCACGAGGTGTTGGGGGGAGAGTCCGAGAGAGCGGGGTACACCCCCCCCCCCCTCCACCATCTCGGCATTAGGCGATTTTTTTTAAAATTAGCGTACGGAATGGTGCTCTGTCAGAGCAGTTGAGAAGTAAATGTTTCTAGTCCCAAATAAGACAGGAAACTGAAAAAGAAACACAAATTTGAAGTGAGAAAGGTCAAGATCAGAGATTTGTTAGAATGCAAGAATCAAAGCAGGCATCACTAGAGAGCCATTCTCCATGGATATATTTATTTGGTATTCAACTTCAAGGTACCTGATCTGAAGAGAGTACATAATAATAATCAATGAACAATAAAGCACACACGAAAAAAATAAACAACTGGTTATAGGTTACTGAATTTAAAACACAACGATGATTTTATTATCGATTTCTTCAGTAATAACAGATAATAGGGTCATTGTTGTGTTTAAATTTAGCAATTTCTCTCGTAAAATCCAGTCATTTTTTATTTCTTTTTGAGGTAGAACATTTTTTAACTAATGACTGAACTGAAGAAATTATGCAATGTTGTATAGGCTGGAGTGGATATATAAAACGTGCAGTATAATATGCCTTCAATCTCAACGGAATTCCAAGACCAGCAAATGACTGAAAACGGATACCATCGGAATGTGTGTCAACATTACAATGTATGGTCAGTTAGGCTAAAAATAGATTACTCAGGAATCTCCAGTTTAATAATGGATTCAAGTGTACTGTTAAACTAGCCATATTATAGATATCTCATAGTACATGTAGATCTAATAGACTGATTACGACATACGAGCGAGCGCACACATGCATATTTAGATCTATATCTCTATGAAAATGAAGCGGGCATTCTCTCTCGTCGACTTTATGACAAAAGAGATGATTACAATTTCGACATCGTAAACTATCCCTTTCTGGACAGTAATATTCCAGTGGGACCTGCATATGGCGTATACATATCTCGCTAAGTAGCATTTGCTAGATACTGTGTTAAATGTGACGATTTTAATCAACGTCACAAAACATTGGTGCAGAAACTTAAAAAACAGGGCTATTCCACCAAGCGCCTACACTCAAAGTTTCCCAAATTTGGCGATACATATCGCATGCTGATAGCAAAATACGAACGTAGCGTGCAAGATCTATGGCGCTACGTTTCGTAACTTGTGTCTAATTCCGCTAACCCGGGGCTAGGGGCCGTATGAACCCATGTACTTCAAGATCCTCATGGTACTCATATGAACAGTCGCAATCAAAGCGTGACTGAGATACATCATTCTTTAGATGA
>JAVTVY010030403.1:0-12743 GCA_036873755.1 Hanleya hanleyi | reverse complement strand
TACACAATCGTCGTCCTTGTGAATAAAGGATTATGTACACATGGTGCATTCCGTAATTGATTTCGTCCTATCGAATTTAATATTCCATACGTTTTTATATAATTGTATGCCGTCAAACGTGCAGAGCATGAAAAGCTATCGAGTCATCCGAAATTAAATGAACGATAAACCGCATAGGGATTTATCATCAGATTCGTGTCAATTCAGTGTGTAATACTTGACCGACCGTAGAAATGATGAGCTACTGATATTTGCTCGTGCTCAGTGAAATAATGTTGTTTGACGAACTGTCCTGTGGGAAATCGTTAACAATTATTTTACTAGCGCTCCCCAGGGAAGACAGGATTTTACCACTGTTGCCGCACTAGAAAACACCGCTTGACAGATCGATACACAAGGAATGACGCTCTCCCAGAGAAGAGATACGATAAAAATATCTATATATCAGTCTAGACCGGGTTATGATTCTCCCAGCACATGTATGCATCAGATAATAAAGGATGACGCAACGTCACATGATGATCTTCCCTGTGTAGACCGTACATACCTACAACAGTCTGCTAAAGGGGGGAGGCGGGTTGACAGGCGCACTTATTGGATAAATTCGAATTTTCATCGTACGCACTCCATTCGAGACGTTCTGACTGGTTATTCTATCTTTAGATCGTGAATAGCCATTGGATGTCATATTTGGCATATTGGGACTGGCTAATGCTCGCGCGAACTTTCGCTGAGAAAAAGCCCCTTTTCACAAACCCAGTAAGTCCCACAGCAATAGTCTGTATTGATTGGTTTTGGAATATAAAATTGTGCACAAATAATCAGAGATGAATTGAATATGACAGGAACATGAAATTCTTGAATGATGGAATTGTTTTATTATTCGGGCCATTTATCTAAACCTTGTGGGTGCAGAATCATCATAATCCAATGTTTCTCATCAAATCTCATAATCTTGGGCCCAGTTTGCTTCGATCTGTGATCCAAGGTTTTTCTTCTACAAAACAAGGAACCCAATTCAGCTTCAATGGACCCATTAGAAATCTGAAATTTACTTCGTATCGAAGGCAGACAATTGCATGAACTCTCATCCAAATTGATTACCAATGCGGTGAATATTTACTTGGTGAGCGTTGCTTTTTAATAGGATCAGATGATCTCTCATGATTTCGTAATTTATCGATGAAGCTCCAGTACTTAAAAAAGCTGAAAAATTATAATGAAATAGTTACAGTAAATTCCATGAAGCTGGAGGTGTAGAGTGAGATCTAGAATTACTTTCAATCACATGAATTTATTTTTCTGACAATGGCCAATTTCGCCATTTTGAATATAGCAATAACACTGTATGCGGCAAGTAATTATACTAAGATATTAAAGTTACCTGAAGATATTGTAGCACTTTTATAGTCCGTAGTTATTACAATTCTTATTCTTACCCATTTGACACAAAAGCGCTGCACAATCGGGAGCGTATTTTTCAGTTGAAACAGCTGAAATACAATTACCAAATCTGTCAATAAGTGATGCATTTGTTGCTAAGCGATATATGGTATAATAGACATTATAACACATATAAGGGAAGTGGGAAAAGGTGCCGACATACTGACAGAGCCACATGACTTCACAGTATAGTCTTCCGGTTAACCTATTCTAAAGCACATACCAAGAATCTAACGATTCGTGATTCGTGATTCGTGACTGAACTATTCATTAAGAAGACATAGTGATCCTATTACCTATGCCCTCCACGCCCATCATTTTTGGCACAGTATAGTTTGTTCAGTTTGTAATATAAAACGAATCTCAGTTCGTATGAAAGAAATATGAAAACAATATGCACTAACACACGACACAGTTCAGACAGATTGGGTCAGTACCGAGATATATAATCAAGCATACCCTCTTTACCAGCTGCTAGTACGTTTTCGACTTGATATTTGAATATGGTCATAGATTTGAAAAACGACGACCTATCCCGCTAATATATAACTTTACTTTCAACTGGTGAGTAATAAATGATGCAGATTTGACAGCCCAGATCATCATTAAGATATATGTGGCGCGTCATTTACAAATAACGCCTTTTCAAGATGAAGTAGGTTTGTCAAACTGATTTTTTTTTTAATTCAACCCCAATTACATCATACCGATGAAAGACAAAACCAAATGTACTAACTAAAAGCACTGCCAAGTACTATTGAACAACATATTACGATGTATAGACTTATTTGGATCAGTAAACACACTTACACATATCAGAATTTTGAAAAGGACTATTTTGTTTTTCAGGTTGACATTTGGATACGCCCCCCTCCTAATTATATCATACTAGATATACAAAAACGAATCGTGATTGTATATGACAACGGCATGAATGCTAAATGAAATACAATGATTTCAGAATGATATGACCATTATTAAGAAAGATATGACCGTTCAATCACAAATAACCCTTTTTTCAAGAGGGAATATATTTTCCTGTTTAAATTGCATTTGAATACCAACCCCAGTTACAACATATGGTTGGGATACAACCCCGATCTTAGGTATTAAAACACTTCGCGAGGTACCACGGATCAATATCATGTTTACATAGATTGGTTCATTAATAAGAGAGATATAATAATACAAATACACCTACTCCCTTTTTTTCAAACGAGAGCATTTTTTCAGTTGAAAGAGGTAAAAGCATTTTGGGAAAGGTATTGCGCCACTATTTTCAAGAACTCTGGCGTTGAATGTATGTGGATATTGAAAAACTCAAAATGTCTGCCACAGGAAGAACTTGATGCTAAAGGTCACATACCGTACGAGACATGTATCCACATGGGATTTCTCGACTCTCGCCTTTACATAATCCCTCATCAGGACCTTATTGACCGTATAAGTTCATTAATAGTATCTGTGTTCAAGAAAACTGATCGTAGATATATTAATGTCGGAAGCCATAAAGCATTCTTTAGCTGACTACATACAAGAGATATCATTCATGGGATGTTTCTTTGTTTATAGAGTTGCTTGAATTTCTCATTAAAAATATCTATGTGAAATTTGGCAACACAATATATCAGCAGCATATAGGTATTCCAATGGGTACTAATTGTGCACCCCTGTTGGCTGACCTGTATCTGTTCTCTTATGAATATGACTATATGCAGGCGCTTTCAAAAACCGATCCATTCAAAGCCCGTTCCTTCTCATTCACCAAACGCTATATAGACGATCTTCTCGCTGTGGATAATCGCTATATAAATGACGCAGTGAAGGATATATATCCACCTTCACTGGATTTGAAGGAAACTACAGATAGCCCTACAGGCACATCTTATTTAGATCTCTATCTCTATAAAAATGAAGCGGGCATTCTCTCTCGTCGACTTTATGACAAAAGAGATGATTACAATTTCGACATCGTAAACTATCCCTTTCTGGATAGTAATATTCCAGTGGGACCTGCATATGGCGTATACATATCTCGCTTAGTAGCATTTGCTAGATCCTGTGTTAAATGTGATGATTTTAATCAACGTCACAAAACATTGTTGCAGAAACTTATAAAACAGGGCTATTCCACCAAGCGCCTCCACTCAAAGTTTCTCAAATTTGGCGATACATATCGCATGCTGATAGCAAAATACGAACGTAGCGTGCAAGATCTATGGCGCTACGTTTCGTAACTTGTGTCTAATTCCGCTTAACCCGGGGCTAGGGGCCGTATGAACCCATGTACTTCAAGATCCTCATGGTACTCATATGAACAGTCACAATCAAAGCGTGACTGAGATACATCATTTTTAGATGACGACTCTATAACGAATATTATGGATTAAGAATACTGATCAGCGATACGGATTTGATATTTTTGGAACATCATGATGTCTTGCCGGCATCATTGAAAACTGTTGACCGCTTCTCTCTTGCAGGAAACAAGCCTATGTTTATGTATACTATGATTGTCTTTTTGAATTTGGTGCTAATACTGTTATATGGAAATGGAATAGGTCTTTGGATTATGGACGCGGATATTCTCTAATGGACGACGGCTGGATTATGAATGACGGACTAGACGCTTGTAATTTGAATATGGTCCCAATGTGATGTCATACAGTTGAGATACAGAAACAACTCTTGACAATATATAACTATTATTAGTGATTAATATATGATACAGTTTAGGCAGATTAGACCAATAACAAAACTGCTACGGTGATTAAAATACACCTATCCACTTTTTCGGCAAAGTAAAATGAATGTCTGTAGTTGGATCTATCGTTCGTCATAAACAAAACTACGTTGGAACTATACATCCACCCTGGGTGATACCCGCGATAGCCATAGAAAGTCATGATACAGATGGAAATTATCTTTCCGATGGGGTGAACAATTTCACCAAAACCCGATCCTGGCTCCTAGACCAATCGGCCAAGAAGAAATGGCAGGTTGATAAAACTATGACAGTATCAAGCCGCCAAGTTGGCAAGAGATATTATATTGGAGAAGGAAACAAAATTAGCCTCGCGCAAATACATAGCTCGAAAAAATGTAGTTATCAGAATATCGATCTTGTTCAATAAACTGCCAGAATCTTATTTTACACTTGTCAGTCATCCATTATAATTAAAATAATTTGATATCATTGATATCATTTTGGGATTAAATTGTGTCGAGATACGCAGAATGCGTCACCCTGGAATGTAGTACGAACCGTATACACCAGGGAAACTTGCGCCAATCATTGCACATGTTGCACATTTCTATTCGTTCCCGATATTGATAGATCATACGGTTGTCGTAGCTGTTATTTTTGTTATACAGTTTGATTATTTAGCATTCGTTCCATAAGGTTAACCTTGGAAAACGATATAGGAGATGAACCAAATATTCCCAAGAACAGTTCTCGATCACGCAGATTTGCAACTCGCGTCTGATGTTAATAAACTTTGAACAAGAAATGAAACAAATAACTTTCTATTATTTTCAAAATATTTCCCTGTTTCTCATTCAGTTGAATAGTTCCGAGGATATCCGGAGGAAATCGTCCAGGACTGGTTTATTGGGTGAAATATCCATGCCGATTGATTGAAAATAGAAACAATATGGTGGCCATACGCATGTCCCAAAACGCTAATACCCGAGGCTAGCGGTAAAGGTATTACGCTAAAAGGACATCAAATTGCCAAGCGGATAAGTTCAGGGCAGATTTTATGCCTCAAGGGAGGGGTGGTTGTGGTTTTGTGGTTTTCTGGAAAGATATAACGGAATACGGTCCAGATCTTGTCCTACAAGAAGATTCTCCCAGACAATAAAAATGCAAAAGAAAGATCTGTCTTGAGATATCAATGCTCACCTTCAAGAAATTTCTCCGATATATTTTTGTTTGGTCAGTCAAGAAGAATTCATAGACATGCTATGATTTAACGACTACCGCAATGTGCCTGAAGGGAACGTTTCAAGCTACCACGGGACAATAGTAGCTGACCGTAAGAAGACTAGACAAGTATTCTCTTTTATCCAATCAGCTACATGGAGATTTTATGAACCTTATTATTCTTCAATTTTAAATATTCTCTCCTTAGTATTATTTAGGAAATTGTCGTTCACCATTTCCATTACTCTTGCTACTGAGATCTGTAGTGAGGGTCACTTGCGAAGCAGTTCATAGCATTCTGAACGGTTCTTATATAAAATCGGAATCTATACGCAACACCACGACATCTTCCCATACAAATTATATAAACTCCGTGACTCAAGTGTTTGGCATATAAAGTGTGCTAAGGTTGGACAGTGAACATAATCCCACCTCAGGCCTAAACCCAAGACCTTCAAATCTTCTCTCTGATGGTATCATCTTAGATCTAGACCCTAGAACTGCTTTCCCGTTTTTTTCACTATTGGAGGAATGTCTATGCCGTATGATATAATATTGTTAAACAAGTGGCGAATACAGAATAGCAAATCAACTCGCAAAAAGTTATTTTACATTGAATCGTATTTAAATAACGTTCAGAAAGCAGTGTCCAGATATACCCAGGATACACCACCCTAAACTATTTTCTGATCCATAGGAGAATCACTGAAACATGTCAGATTCCTGTACCATATTACCTCCTGCAAGCAATGGTAGTTATTTGTCTTATACCGAAGATAATAGGCTCAGAGATCAATGCTCGTGACAACAGGAACCACAAACTCGCGGTTGTCCAAGCAATTATTGGGATTCAAGCATTCGTGCACCACACGGAGTTGATTTCACTTAAGTTAGGTGAAGTCATGTGGCTACGCCAGTATGTCGGCATCTCTTCCCACTTCCCTTATATGTGTTGTAATTTTAACCTGTATATGGCGAGATTCTGCTGGTGGACGTTTCGTCCCCGAGGCCCGCCCCCTGTACAGACCTTTTGGTCTTTGATATATGTTGGCATCTGTGGGAAGTTGATGCTGGGTCGACATCGGGCCTTACAGACTAGTCTTTTGTGTTAAATGTCGTCATTTTCATCTGACGACGATACAGCTCACCATTCGCCAGTGTACGAGTTGTCACAGCGAAACAGCTCACCAATTACCAATATACGAGTTGTCAGAGCATTTCCATCATAGCTCTCTAGATTTGTATCTAATACCGCTTATGCCAGTGCTAGGGGCCGTGTGGTCATATCATCCAAGTTGCCACATGAACAGGTACAATAAAAGCGTACCTGAGATACAACACATATCACTAATTGTTAGATTCTTGGTATGTGCTTTAGAATAGGTTAACCAGAGGACTATTCTGTGAAGTCATGTGACGCAGTCAGTATGTCGGCACCTCTTCCCACTTCCCTTATATGTGTTGTAATTTTTTCCTGTATATGGCGAGATTCTGCTGGTGGACGTTTCGTCCCCGAGGCCCGCCCCCTGTACAGACCTTTGGTCTTTGATATATGTTGGCATTTGTGGGAAGTTGATGCTGGGTCGACATCGGGCCTTACAGACTAGTCTTTTGTGTTAAATGTCGTCATTTTCATCTGACGACGATACAGCTCACCATTCGCCAGTGTACGAGTTGTCACAGCGAAACAGCTCACCAATTACCAATATACGAGTTGCCAGAGCATTACCATCACAGCTCTCTAGATTTGTATCTAATACCGCTTATGCCGGTGCTAGGGGCCGTGTGGTCATATCATTCAAGTTGCCACATGAACAGGTACAATAAAAGCGTACCTGAGATACAACACATATCACGAATCGTTAGATTCTGGTATGTGCTTTAGAATAGGTTAACCGGAAGACTATGCTGTGAAGTCATGTGGCTACGCCAGTATGTCGGCACCTCTTCCCACTTCCCTTATATGTGTTGTAATTTTAACCTGTATATGGCGAGATTCTGCTGGTGGACGTTTCGTCCCCGAGGCCCGCCCCCTGTACAGACCTTTTGGTCTTTGATATATGTTGGCATCTGTGGGAAGTTGATGCTGGGTCGACATCGGGCCTTACAGACTAGTCTTTTGTGTTAAATGTCGTCATTTTCATCTGACGACGATACATCTCACCATTCGCTAGTGTACGAGTTGTCACAGCGAAACAGCTCACCAATTACCAATATACGAGTTGCCAGAGCATTACCATCATAGCTCTCTAGATTTGTATCTAATACCGCTTATGCCGGTGCTAGGGGCCGTGTGGTCATATCATTCAAGTTGCCACATGAGCAGGTACAATAAAAGCGTACCTGAGATACAACACATATCACGAATCGTTAGATTCTTGGTATGTGCTTTAGAATAGGTTAACCGGAAGACTATGCTGTGAAGTCATGTGGCTACGCCAGTATGTCGGCACCTCTTCTCACTTCCCTTATATGTGTTGTAATTCAAATATTTACAAAGATGGAAGGTAATGTATAATAGACCAGTTCTATGGGGAAAATAATTTTTACTTCCGGTTTGTTCAGTCTTTGCTCAACTACTTTCTTCTAGTCTGGACACACATTGGCAAATCCATTTTACAAACATGTTAAAAGGAGAAGCCATTGGGCAGAACATATGTACGTGACTTTTGTGGAGAAGTAACCACGTAATTATCCCGGACCGTGGATACCCAATGTTTCCTCTCGGAACTTGACTGTTAACTGGTTGACAAAAAGTAGACACTTTAAATGAGGTTATAATCATGTGCCGCTGACGGTTTTATCGAATCTAACCGAGGTACGATTCTTCATTAGTTTCACCAAAGCCGAAAGATACTCTGTACACTTTTTAGAATGTACACTAGGATGAGCCGCCTAGTAGGGAGCACAGTGACCGCTTAGCAAAAATATAATGTTCCTAGACCCTGGGATTGTTTAGGATTTGTGTCCGAGTCTCTTGATTCCGGGATTAGAGTCAAATTGAAAGAAGAATGAAGATCTTCCTTGAGTTCAAATCAGCCGGAGCAATGACTAGATTACATGGAGCAGTGTAGAGGAGGGAAATTATATTCCAGCTTTCCAAAACATGCCAACGTTATGCTGAGGAATGTTTGTATTAATGTCTAGCTTCATTAATCATAGTCATACTTCAGATATGTAAAAAAAAAACTGACATATTTCGTTCTGAACAACAGCATAACTATATGATTCAATAAGATATTGTTTGCAAGTCAAGCGATAAGCCGAAATATATATTTCAGAAAAAATAACATATATTTTTTCTGATCCATATGTCGTAGTTTTGAGCCACTGAAAAACTACGCAACTGGCAAGTACTATACGTCAGAGTATCACGGTAACTGGTTTCTCAGATGCAAAGAATGTGGAGCTAGTTTACAGCAGCCACTGACAGATGAATGTCAAAATAAAAATTGAGATTGAAAACTGCGATTTTAATTATATTTGAATATCAATCAGTTTTTCTATTTTTGCCAAATGAATTTGCTGGTGTATGTTCAAATATGAACAGTCACCAGGAAATTCATTCCGCAAACAAGCTGAGAGCAGGGCGTTAGAATGTCGATGTGAGTGACGTTTCTAGAAAAACCTTCCACATAACCATTTAGCTGATAAAAATCTAGAACATGGATTGCTCAAAGTTATGGTCTTAAAGTCGTGTGCTGACATTGTAACCCGACATATTTCAATTGACACTACAAACTTAATTTTCAATATTTCAATTTGAATGGCTACTGAGTATCTGTTTCTACCCTCATATATTGTCCAGATGCAACACTTCATGAAATGCCATGAAATGATGGATTTTCCTATGATAAGTTGACAGTCGTTCCCCCAGTACTACAATGTGTTGGCTTAACCCTATCTGGTGTGGGCTTCTTGGGACCTGTTATGGCCTGGGGGAGGGGACCGAAATAGCCCCCATAATTATTTTTCTTACCCCTTGAGCTAGTGGGCTGAAACTTATCACACTATACCCTTGAGTCAAAGTCAAAATGTAAAGAAACGTCATTTTCAAAAACGGCATTTTTTGGTCGATTTTTCAGTCAGATTTTCCGAATTTTTTATTTGTGCAATTTCTCCGCAAAAACTGCATGATAGATTATTAAATATTAATGTGGTGTGAAATAAAAGAGTTTTTGCTCGCTTTTCGTCGCAGAAAAGTAGCAATTTTGAAGAAATATGACATTTTTTGGTATATATGAAATATACCAAGAATCTATATCAGGTACGCTTTTATTGTACCTGTTCATGTGGCAACTTGGATAATATGACCACACGGCCCCTAGCACCGGCATAAGCGGTATTATGTACAAATCTAGAGAGCTATGATGGAAATGCTCTGACAACTCGTATATTGGTAATTGGTGAGCTGTTTCGCTGTTACAACTCGTACCAATAACATGGGCGCTATGGACATTCATGGCGTCACTGAGGTTCCGTCCATAGAAATTAGACGAGAACTAGGTTTCCAACTTATAGTTGCTGAGGACTGCTTGACAAGACGAAATGATTTCCTCCCTAATCAATTTGATCTCTTAGGTCTACATTTGTGGTGACGAGCACATTTAATTACAAAATCGTATGCCATTACACAATCGTCGTCCCTGTGAATAAAGGGCTATGTACACATGGTACAGTCCGTAATTGATTTCGTCCTATCGAATTTAATATTCCATACGTTTTTATATAATTGTATGCCATCAAACGTGCAGAGCATGAAAAGCTATCGAGTCATCCGAAATGAAATAAACGATAATCCTCCTAGGGATTTATCATCAGATCCATGTCAATTCAGTGTGTAATACTTGACCGACCGTAGAAATGGTGAGCTACTGATATTTGCTCGTGCTCAGCGAAATAATGTTGTTTGACGAGCTGTCCTGTGGGGAATCGTTAACAATTATTTTAGTGTCACTCCCCAGGGAAGACAGGATTTTACCACTGTTGCCGCACTAGAAACACCGCTTGACAGATCGATACACAAGGAATGACAGCCTCCCAGAGAGGAGATACGATAAAAATATCTATATATCAGTCTAGACCGTGTTATGGCTCTCCCAGCACATGTATGCATCAGATAATAAAGGATGGCGCAACGTCACATGATGATTTTCCCTGTGTAGACCGTACATACCTATAACAGTCTGCTGGGGGGGAGGAGTGACAGGCGCACTTATTGGATAAATTCGAATTATCATCGGACGCACTCCATTAGAGGCACTGTGATTGGTTATTCTATTTTTAGAGCGAAGATAGCCATTGGATATCATATTTGGCATATTGGGACTGGCTAATGTGCGCCCGAACTTTCGCTGAGAAAAAAGCACCTCTTCACAGACCCATCAGTAAGTCCCACAGTAATAGTCTGTATCAATGATTGCTTCATGGACAAACTGTCACTGTATACGCACAGCTGACTGGAAAAGTTGTCGCGGTTTTTTTCTGTCACTTTTAAATGCTTTAGTGAATATTTTAGCACAATAGAGAATGAAACAGGCAAATACTTTGGCGACTCTCCCATTCAATTGACTGCCTAATGAAATCTATATTGGGATTATAGCTCCCAGTCTTGTAGTGGGAAAAATGTCACTGAAGTAGAACTTAACACTGATGAACAAATATTCAAAAGTTCATGGAGTCTCAATTTATCTAAAACTTATAGGGTAAGCACAAAATCCGGTCAGATCACTTCAGTTATTAGTTACTTTGGACGATAAAAATTGCGACAGAATGTACACTTTTGGGCATTGTCATACCTTATCATTGCGAAATCATTTGTTTTAACTTTGTAAAAAAGATATCAAACAAACTTGGTGTTTGGGTCATTATATATCTCGCCATGATCTTGCAAAAACTGCATGATAAATGAGTAAATAATAATCTGATTTGCCCACTTTTCCTCACAGAAAAGCAGTAATTTTGAAGGAAAATGACGAAAACATTACTTTTCTGGAATCCCACTTGGTCGTAATTTTGAATGTATCCATTATTCTCTGCATGGGATGTTATGCAAATAGGATAAAAATGACCCCAATATTATACATTACAAAGCCAGAGAGTGTGAGCACTCAAGTTTTAGTCGTTTCGGAGATAGAAGGAAAAACAACAGAGTGGGGCGGGGAATGCAGAAAGTGCTAAAAGAACCAAAACAGGCTTATCACGACTACCGGCGTGTGTAAACTTTATTTTTGGACTACGGCAGCTATTGCTGGTGAAGTCCTACGGAATACACAGACTCTTTCTCCTCCAGACTTTCGTTATTCTGTTCCTTAACTTTTCGATTGATAAAATTTCACCAAGATAACTACAGAATCACGAAGATGTGGCATACATGTACCAGAATTGAGGTCAGTAGGGCGAAGATCAGATCAATAATGACCTAAAAATTCGAAATTGTTGAAAGTCGCACTTTTTGCGACTGGATATATATATACCTCTTTCAAATGGCAAACAAGAATCCGATTCAGGTCGAAAGCATTCAAAATCACATTTTGGATGCATTTGTGAGAAGGAAGCAAAGTGTCGGATACTAAGATTGAGCTCAAGAGGTCAACGGTCAAGGTCACTGATCACTATCAACTCACTCAAACCCGAAATACATTTCACTGGCGTAGGCCATAGTGCCAATTAGACTATTGTTGGGATTCAGCTACGGCTGCCCTGTATTCAGATAACCTTGATATTAACGATGTTTCCGTAACTGTTCACTCTAGGATGTCATCCTCGCTACTAGCCATCTACTAACATCTTGGACAGACATAAAATCAATATGTGATAATTGTAGGATAAATCCTTCCTGTCTATGTATGTCAACGAATTACTGTGACTTCGATTCTTGTACGGGCAAATTACGGACTTATTTCAAAATAGATTAAAGCATGAAGACCAAATTTGCTCGCATTGTTATTTAGAGCATTCTTGGTTCAGCTGCCATGTTTCTAATAGATGTTAGTCATTATCCATTGGGTGAATGGTTTCCGATGAACATAGGAAAGACAAATTACCTAGAACAAGAGTGGTATTCTCTTGCATTTAAGGGATCCCCACTGCGGTAATTAATTCTTCGAAACCAAATCGTAGTACTGCGTGATAAATGCAAAAGGATTGGAAATACGTATCCATCAATTATTTCTGTGGACTTTCAAATCTGTTCTCCAAATAACTCCATCGTTCTCCCATAAGAACAAACTACAATTTGTTGTGGTGTCGTACGGTACTAGCCGACGAGCCGAGCTTTATTCCATCAAAACACAGTATGAGCCTCTACCCATATTTACTGAGTCTCTAACCCAATAACCCACAGATCGATCATCATTATGATCCATGTGTC
>JAVTVY010030402.1:0-12896 GCA_036873755.1 Hanleya hanleyi | reverse complement strand
CCTTTGAATGTCCTGTTGAACCTCTCCACCACGGAAGCCTTGGTCTCGTTGTACGTATGGAAGAAAAACACCTTCTGTTTCTTGATAAAGGCTTGGAACGGTCTGTTGAGAAATTCCGTGCCTTCGTCGGTTTGCAAATACAAAGGTTTGCGCCCGGTCTTGAAGATGTCTTTGAACGCCGCTATGAGATTTGCCCCCGTTTTCGTCCGGATGGGTGCCACCCACGCATACTTGGATAGGATATCGATGCACGTCAAGATATACCGATTCTCATCGTTGTGTTTGGCAAAGGCGCTCATATCCACCAAATCCGCTTGCCACTGGGCATCTATTCCTCCCACGATGACCCGGTTCCGTAGAAAATGGCGACGGACAGATCGATGTAAGGTATAGGTGTCTTGTCTTCTTAACCAATCTCGAACTTTGGCACGTTGTACCCCCTGGGGTTTGGCCGCTCGAGAGAGAGCCGACAATGCACTATAGGCTGCCGGACTGTCGGGACTGTAGTATAAGTTATCCAACACCTTCTCCCAGCGCTTCATGGTGACAAAATGATGATGGACCCTGGCTCTATCGTTTATTTATAACGGGTATATCTTGGGCCTGAGTTTCTTTCTGATTTTCTTCGTGGACTTCCACAGTGGCCATGGTCAATGACCAGTCCAACACGTCTGATGACCGCTTGATAAGCACTTCATCCACATCCACCACGGCATCTTCCAATGCAGACCATAGATCAGGGTGAAGGGTAAAATGCACTGTACCCCCATCTAGCCGAGCCAATTGGGCAAAGAAAGGGCCGCGTCGGATGTACACATCGTGACACAAGTGGATGAGGTCGCCGTCCAGTTCACCAGACAACACCCGTTTGAATTTGGTCCAGCCCTCCCGGGACAGACGAATGTGAGCCAGGCACGGTTGTGTAGGGTCCGTGTCTCCCACCACCTCCTCCATGATATCGACCTTATCCGCATACACGTGCAGGAAAACCTCGGGGGTCAAGCTGAAATACGCCAGTACTATATGCTCCGTCATGGTCCGTACGTGAATGGTACCAGATTTCACTGTCTCTCGTATTTATAGGGAGAACCCCGTGAGATCAAAGGATCAGGTGGTCATGTCATTGGGCTGACTGAGTCTAGCGGGGTAATCAATGGCATCGTCGTCGGATTCATGTAGTTGTTCATGGGGTTCAGCCGCCGCGTCTTCCATAGCACGAACCCACGCTAATTGGTCGGGTGATCGGTCGTCCGGTGTAAATAACTGGTCCACAATAGGCACTATTTTCTCCAAGGCTGACCACACAGAGGAAGTTAGGCTGATACTTCGCGTAGGCTCTTGGTAGGGACCCAGACGTATGTGGACGGGTGGTACGGAATATACGTAGATGGCGTTGTCCAGGTGGATGAGGTCTCCGTCCAACTCACCGCTCAACACCCGTTTAAACTTAGTCCACCCATCACGCTGTAGTGTCACCGGATTCGATAGCCTCTCAGCGGGCGTCCAGTAAATAGCTTGATCGTCTTTCACCAGCGTGACTTTATCTTGATAAATGTATAACCTCACACTGGGTGTAAGAGGCAGGATGGCGCGTAGTGACATGCTTGCTGTAAATGTCGAAGGGAGAATGACACACACTCTGTCTCATTCCCTGTATTTATAGTGTCAATACCACAGCGCCAGGGTGAATAGGGCACAGACTAGTATGAGGCCAACCAGCCGGCGCTGGTTCCGGCGTGAGCGCTCCTGGTCCATAGCGCGAGCATCAAGGATGGCTGTCATAGTCCAGTAGTGGTGAGTGATGGCACACCTCTCCATCGAGTGCACTCTGTCGAGGACCGCTTCTGTGAACTCGTTCGGGATCTGGCGTCGCCCCTCGTTGTCGTCGCCATCTGCAAACATGGACCGGACCACTGCTCGGTAACCCGTGAATGAATTCACCACGGTGGCATACTGTAAAATGCGAGTCGCATGGGGCTGGATCTCCGCCATGGCTCTGTAGAAATGAAGGTGTGGGATCCAGAGGAACGTGTTTTATAGACCAGATGTAGCTCTACGGGTGTAGTCCGTGATAGTACTATTCTGATGGGTTAGTGCAAAAAAAGGGAGCAACAACAACAACACAGATTACAGATCAATCCTTTTTCCAGGTCACGCCCGATTCACGCAGACCGGAAGTGACGTCATACACCTGCGCACAACCGTGATGGAAAAAAATGGATATGACCTTGAACTGATCACGTGACCTCCCGCTTCATGGTGTGTTATACCCACCTAGGAAAAAAACAGCCCCAGATCATCTGGACTAAACTCTTTTATCAGGTAAGCTAGACTTTAGTACTATACTTGCGTTGAAACCCATGCAGACAACCTATTCAAATTTCAATGCATTGGCAACATAGCGTCGCACGAAATATACGCGCCCCTGTTGACCAGGATTTTTTTATACTCCCACAACAACAGACAATTTGAAGACAATTTTCTAGCGGGGTGTTTTCTTGAACATAATTGCTGTAATATACTCTTCTTTTTGTGGACGCTAAATATAGGGGAGAAAATGGCAACATTGTGACCAAACCATAACAGTTGACAGCTGTAAAAATAGATACCGTGGCATAAATTAGAGACAGCATTTCAGTACACCTCAAAAAAAATGAAACCTGGACGGGTATCCTTCATCTCGAGGGGACGCAAGTTCGATTCTTGCTTTCATTATGTGAGTATGTCTTGGACATGTGATCTTTAAATTTTATTATCATCAATACACCTAAACGGTATAGTTCAACCCCACCCCAGCCCATTAGATGTCCCTTCACCTCACCTTCAATTTGATACCTCACTCGACCCCATTGGTCCATTAGGGGCTCTCCTAGCTCCAAAAAGGCTATTTTCATACCCTTTTGGCCGCCGCGCATGCGCAGAATCACCCTAATTCAACCCCACACCCAGCCCATCAAATGCCCCTTCACCTCACCTTCAATTTGATACCTCACTCGACCCCATTGGTCCATTAGGGGCGCTCCTAGCTCCAAAAAGGCTATTTTCACACCCTTTGGCCGCCGCGCATGCGCAGAATGCCGATAGTTCAACCCCACATCCAGCCCATTAGATGCTCCTTCACCTCACCTTCAATTTGATACTTCACTCGACCCCACTGGACCAGTAGTCAATCCCCTAGCTCCAAAACGGCTATTTTCATACCCTTTGGCCGCCGCGCATGCGCAGAATCACCCTAATTCAACCCCACACCCAGTCCATCAGATGCCCCTTCATGAATGCTTCACATTGATGCCTCACTCGACCCCACTGGACCAGTAGTCAATCTCCTAGCTCCAAAAAGGCTATTTTCATACCCTTCGGCCACCGCGCATGCGCACAATGCCGATAGTTCAATCCCACACCCAGCCCATTAGATGCCCCCTCACCTAAGCTTCACTTTGATACCTCACTCGACCCCATCGGACCAGTAGTCAATCCCCTAGCTCCAAAAAGGCTATTTTCATACCCTTCGGCCACCGCGCATGCGCACAATGCCGATATTTCAATCCCACACCCAGCCCATTAGATGCCCCCTCACCTAAGCTTCACTTTGATACCTCACTCGACCCCATCGGACCATTTTATCTAGGGACTACTTTTTCTCCGCGGAAGCTTTTTCCCGAGACCGAATCACCGCCAGACATGACTGCATCACCGCGGATGAATACATTCTTGCACTCACTCACACCATCCATACCTCCCACCACACGACACAAAAACTGGCCGCCATCTTGTACCCACCTCCCACCACACGACACAAAAACGGGCCGCCATCTTGTACCCACCTCCCACCACACGATTACACGACACAAAAACTGGCCGCCATCTTGTACCCACCTCCCACCACACGACACAAAAACTGGCCGCCATCTTGTACCCACCTCCCACCACACACGACACAAAAACTGGCCGCCATCTTGTACCCACCTCCCACCACACACGACACAAAAACTGGCCGCCATCTTGTACCCACCTCCCACCACACACACACACGCATGCGCACACCACCCATTGTGACGTCACAAAAGGTTCTGCGCATGCGCAGTGAGGCGCTATCTCACGAATTTGCTCGCTGTATACTACTCGCGTATATGTACTGTCGCGGGAACGATGACGCCCCATTTTGACGTCTCATATGGCGCACCAGAAATATAGACGTCTGAACAACGGTAGCCATTGTGAACTGTACCCACGAAACAGATGAGTTCTTTCACATACATTGCGTCGTATCTTATACTGCGGTCCCATAATTACAACAATTAACGCATAAAGTTGTGGTTGAAATTCGACACAAACCTAAGTACATATACACGCGATTAGGTTCGTATGAACGAGAATTTTATGAAGTCAATTTCTTCGTTCCCACTTCGAACTTCCCTGAATATATATGGTCCATTCAATGTTCAAATAACTTTTAAATAGACACGAGACATCACTGACCTCGAAAACATTTGAATTTCGAAATGGGTCGTAGAAGAGCGTTATTGATTGACTGACCTATATAGTGGGCTAATACAAACACCGTATCAGGATGAATGAAGCCGCTACTTGAGGATGATGTCACTCTACACGCGATCGGTGTGTAGGTTCCGATTGGTTCGTCGAACGTTCGTAGGTGAAATTTACAACTCGGATTTTGAACACTGAAGGGGGCCAGATAAATGAAGGCAGGTTCGAGATGGCAACGTAGGAATAGACTTGAAGGAATGAAGATGAAAACTATCACATGTATCAGGCATAAACTTCTTGTCACTGAGATTATAAAGTAGTCCATGAAAAATGGTCGGACTTGTTGGACCAGAAGTGCATCCAAACCTAGACACAACTGGAGAAACGCAGATTTCTGTATCGTATACAAGTAAAGGTTTTACCAATTCACATGCTTAAGCAAAAATTATGAGTTTGCAACATTGAAAGAAATATCCCCTTTAAACGAAAACACATAAAAAAATCATTTCATGTAAAATTATCAGATAAGGTTGCGGCATGCAGTATCCCCTTCATCGGTATGTCTAGGTAAAGGCGAATATTATCATCAAGTTACTAAAAACACTGCTAAACATGGTTCTGGCACATACATACCTCTCCTGGTTGATATTTTTGTCCAAATAATCCATTGAGATTTGAATACGTACAATATGTCCCAAACCACCATCCAGAGTGAAGTGTTGCAGCACAGCTTCCATTAGTTGAACTGGTGAACGGGCGATTGTTACCGCTGAAATATATATATACATAACAAGTTGGTGGAAAAGGATGCCGGCGTACTTATTAAATTAAAATTAGTAAAAAGGAATATCCTGTACTGTTACAGTAAAGCCGATGTATTGGTAGCTATTGGATTACTCTCTCTGTTCAGACATAGGATATACTACCATACTTAGCTCTACCTTATTTGCACTCAAATACCATTGCGATATGCCACCGCGAAAGCAGAATAATATTTAGCTTGTCAAATAGATGGTTGTATAAGCGTGCGTTCGGAAGATATAGTCGCCCGGATAGCTACACCAAATAAACGTTACACAACAAATATGGACGAAAATGATGGTACGATTCCGGCGTAGTGACGAGAGGTCATATGACCCCATAGACAAATGTACTGACTGCATATTTCTAAAAAAGATCACAAGAACCAAAAATGATAACTGCGATAATTTGTTCCCTAACCAGGTAGACGAGCGGCGATTGGCAAAAAACGCCTTATTTTAGAAGTAAAATGCACCCCCTGTACACAGAGGCAAACTATATATCATTTGAAAGATAAGACTCTCTTCTTTCAGATGAGGTAGGATGTGGTGGTGAAAACCAGTGCCGTATGCTAGAAAAATTTGGAAATGCAAGAACCATTGGATTGCACCTTTCTACTTTTAAAATGGGGGTACAGGTATTAATATGACTATATCTTCATTCGTATCAGACGTAGGGAAAAATGGTTGGTGTCAATTGATTACGCAAAGGTTCTTCAATCGTCTAATATCAAAAACAAATTTGAGGTCATTGACCTGTGACGTCACAGGGGACCATCTCCAAAATAGAATTAAATTGTGTCAAATGCACTAAAAACTATGTCAAAGTTTGTTTTGTGGGTAAAATAATTCATTGTTAAATGACCAAAATGGTTCTTATGTCGAATATAGTCATCGGTCAAATACTTCGGCAAAGATCTGGTGCAATCACCTTTTAAATCCTCAATTTAACCACCGTCATTCACCATAGTGTATTAGGTAAAAAAAACAAACACACTAACTACTGCATTAGACGAGCGGCGATTGTAAAAAGCGCCTTATTTTAGAAGTAAAATGTACATCTGACTACATCCTATAGTGTGAGGTAGCAATTTCTTCTCCATTAAACGGGGAATCGATTGATAACAGTTAAGTTAAGATATCTTGAATCATGATGTCACTTGGGGGTCATCTCCAAATTCCGAATGAAATATTTTCTAAATACACAATTATGGTTTCTTTACTAAGTTATTCAATGTAACGAAATTCGTATAATTATGCCAAGTTATTGTCAGAGGTGCTGTGTATCATTACATGAAAAGTACAGGCTATTTAGAATATATGAACAGGAAGTATCTCAAAATATGCAAGTTGGCTTTCTCTATTGGAGAATATCGGCTGCTTGATAAGGTTAGCTGCGAAATATGATGGTGAAAGAGTTTCGGGGTATTCAAGTTACCATCTGAGAAACGTTTTTTTTATGTTTGTCTCTGTCGCAGATTTTTCTCGGGAGTCTGAAGAAGTTAATGCGGCCAAGTAGCCCGTTAACAAAGGTTGGCCTGCAGACTATATTTTGGAAGTTTATAAGAAGGCCAGTAGTAGGGTGTAAGCATCTGGAGTATTTAGCGCCTCACTGCGCATGCGCGATGACGTCATTTGTGGGCGTGCGCATGCGTGAGTTTATGCAAATGAGTGGGCGTGGCCTATTATGCAAATGTATTTTATGTAAATGAGGGTTGATTGTATGTGTGCGCATGCGTGAGTGTATGCGCATGCGTGAGTGTATGCGCATGCGTGAGTGTATGTAAATGAGGAGTAGAATATGGAAATGAGGTGAGTGTATGCGCATGCGTGAGTGTATGCGCATGCGTGAGTGTATGCGCATGCGTGAGTGTATGTAAATGAGAGTCGTATTCAAGATGGCGGCTTGTTTTTGTGTGTGTGTGATGGGTTTTTCCTCCCCCCTCTTCATTTGCATATGTTCAAGATGGCGGCTTGTTTTTCTAGGTTAGGGGTGGTCGTATTCAAGATGGCGGCTTGTTTTAGTATGGGTAGGGTGGTCGTGT
Source organism: Hanleya hanleyi (assembly GCA_036873755.1). Classification (NCBI taxonomy): domain Eukaryota; kingdom Metazoa; phylum Mollusca; class Polyplacophora; order Lepidopleurida; family Hanleyidae; genus Hanleya; species Hanleya hanleyi. The sequence continues at coordinate 5,563 of JAVTVY010030402.1, read as the reverse complement.
TCAAGATGGCGGCCAATTGCACTGGTTTGACCTCCTCAAACCGATTTTCCTGCCCGCCTGCCTAACGGACCTCCCTGATCACTGCCTGTGTGTAATCATCTGCCTGACCAGTATCATTGACCAGTATCACAGAGTAACACCAATCAACGTCGTACACGTATGTAATATACATTAATTTTTAATAATATCCATGCTAGGAAATGTCCCCCTCCCCCTCCCCCTCCCCCTCCTCCCAATGGATAAATAGATGGTAGTGTGGCGAAAATTTAAATTATTACCTACTCAGTACATATTATGGTTAATTTTAAAATTAGTTCGATTTGCAGAATGTAAACAAACACCCACATTCTGAAGCCTCACTAACACAGCCCGCTTTGTTTATTTTTGGTGTTTTATTTGTCAACTTCGTTTTAGTGCGTCACAAAAAGTGCGCGAATGAACTATTTCTAAATAATTTCATGACGAATTCTGCTAAGGTTAGAAAGTACAGATATTTTATGATTTAGTCCTGAAGTACCAGCTCGTAAGATGTTGTAATTGTTGAGATATTAATTTGTGAAGTTTGACAATTTTTTGTCTTCGAGCTTCGGACGGCGGCCATATTGGTTATATTTTGTTCAGCGGAGTGTTAGTTTGTCGTGATAGACAATCGATAATTAATCATATTTAGAGATATATTTCTCAAGACAACCTTGCATCCAATGAAAATATAAGTGTTAAGGCTTACATTGCTTACCTTGCTAGTCAGATCGCTGCCTAAAAGGTGTTATTTTTCAATAAAGCGGCATATGTTTCCGCCGATGCGATGTGAAGCCAACACATGTGTACGTGTCGTTGCTAATGGCAACGCAACAGCTGTTTCGCTTAAGGGGTCGACTCCACTTACCGGCCTACGGCCGATGTTTATGATCTAATTGGTTTAATATCCTGTAGATTCCAATGTTATTCATACGTTATGACTTTTGTCTAATCCTTCATTCAATATCAAGCCGTCGTCTTTTAAAGAATTTTCTTGTCCATAATCCAAAGACCTGCCCGCCTGCCTAACGGACCTCCCTGATCACTGCCTGTGTGTAATCATCTGCCTGACCAGTATCATTGACCAGTATCACAGAGTAACACCAATCAACGTCGTACACGTATGTAATATACATTAATTTTTAATAATATCAATGCTAGGAAATGTCCCCCTCCCCCTCCCCCTCCTCCCAATGGATAAATAGATGGTAGTGTGGCGAAAATTTAAATTATTACCTACTCAGTACATATTATGGTTAATTTTAAAATTAGTTCGATTTGCAGAATGTAAACAAACACCCACATTCTGCACACCATACCAGCCTATACTAAAAAACAACTGTCAACTTCGTTTTAGTGCGTCACAAAAAGTGCGCGAATGAACTATTTCTAAATAATTTCATGACGAATTCTGCTAAGGTTAGAAAGTACAGATATTTTATGATTTAGTGCTGAAGTACCAGCTCGTAAGATGTTGTAATTGTTCAGATATTAATTTGTGAAGTTTGACAATTTTCTGTCTTCGAGCTTCGGACGGCGGCCATATTGGTTATATTTTGTTCAGCGGAGTGTTAGTTTGTCGTGATAGACAATCGATAATTAATCATATTTAGAGATATATTTCTCAAGACAACCTTGCATCCAATGAAAATATAAGTGTTAAGGCTTACATTGCTTACCTTGCTAGTCAGATCGCTGCCTAAAAGGTGTTATTTTTCAATAAAGCGGCATATGTTCCCGCCGATGCGATGTGAAGCCAACACATGTGTACGTGTCGTTGCTAATGGCAACGCAACAGCTGTTTCGCTTAAGGGGTCGACTCCACTTACCGGCCTACGGCCGATGTTTATGATCTAATTGGTTTAATATCCTGTAGATTCCAATGTTATTCATACGTTATGACTTTTGTCTAATCCTTCATTCAATATCAAGCCGTCGTCTTTTAAAGAATTTTCTCGTCCATAATCCAAAGACCTGCCCGCCTGCCTAACGGACCTCCCTGATCACTGCCTGTGTGTAATCATCTGCCTGACCAGTATCATTGACCAGTATCACAGAGTAACACCAATCAACGTCGTACACGTATGTAATATACATTAATTTTTAATAATATCCATGCTAGGAAATGTCCCCCTCCCCCCCCCCCTCCTCCCAATGGATAAATAGATGGTAGTGTGGCGAAAATTTAAATTATTACCTACTCAGTACATATTATGGTTAATTTTAAAATTAGTTCGATTTGCAGAATGTAAACAAACACCCACATTCTGCACACCATACCAGCCTATACTAAAAAACAACTGTCAACTTCGTTTTAGTGCGTCACAAAAAGTGCGCGAATGAACTATTTCTAAATAATTGGTTTAATATCCTGTAGATTCCAATGTTATTCATACGTTATGACTTTTGTCTAATCCTTCATTCAATATCAAACCGTCGTCTTTTAAAGAATTTTCTCGTCCATAATCCAAAGACAGCATTAGCACCAAACAATTTATTTGGCCTGTATGGGTATAGGGGTGATCGGTTTTTTTTATGGCTTTTACTATGAGCTATGAGGTTGATCATGTAGAATACGATGGAAAAAAATTTGAAAGTACCGAAAATAATAATAAAAATAAAAAATCGGCGAGTAGTAGACAAAGGGAAAATTGGGAAGTACTGACCATGCCCCAGAATACTTCATATGCATATCACGGCCTTAAGGCCTATGTAAGATGTAATCTACTTCACAGTTTAGTAGTATAAAAAGCGCAAGTCTTATTGACCTTGTCCCTTCCAAAGAAATAAAATCGGCTCTATTTTACAGGAGTATATACGCAGGTGACGTGGAGGTTGTGACGTCACTTCCCGGTTTTCACTTTCGAACATAGAAGAGTTCCAATTTTTTCCCTTAGACGTCCGTATGTTCATCCTCCAAACCCACAAGAGTTCCAATGTTAAACCGCCGGGGTGTTTTCCCGCCCCAGCGCCCCGCAGCGCGCGCGCGTCATTCCGCGTCATCCCCGGCAGTGCGCGCGCGCGCGCGCGGACGCGGGTCAAAAGGTCAAAGGGTCACCTCCAGGTCAGACGGTCCAATGTCCAATGAGACAATGTTGCGGTATCGCTATAGTCAGAGCTTGAGCACAAAAAAAAGGGGGATTCTAGATGAACCTGGGAAAGATGGGCAGTTCCATTTGGACCAATCAGCGGTCGAGAAAAAGAGCCAATCAGCGGTCGAGAAAAGAACCAATCAGCGGTCGAACAATCAGCCAATCGAATTGGGGTATTCACGGTGTGCTTTCGCTGACGTCCGCGCCTACATCTGGGTTCTTGTACACCCGGGTAATGTTTTTCTGGACATGGATGGGTTAACTTTGGCTCCATTCTAGGCCACTGATTGGCTAATAGAACTTATAGTCATAATCTATACGTGTTGGACGAGTCTCTTCACTCACCGTATACACGTACCTCAATGAAATGCCCGCTCCAAACCTAGACCAAAAACACGTATTTGGTCTGTAGGCTGATTTCATTGGCTCTCTATTTTTACTATAGTGCTCTTGCATTCTAACCTTGATGGGTTACCTAGAACTTATAGTCATCAACATAATCTATACGTGTTGGACGAGTCTTTTCACTCACCGTATACACGTACCTCAATGAAATGCTCGCTCCAAACCTAGACCAAAAACACGTACTTGGTCTGTAGGCTGATTTCATTGGCTCTCTATTTTTTACTATAGTGCTCTTGCATTCTAAACTTGATGGGTTACATTTTGGTCCCATCCTACACCACTGATTTCAGTTTGACTGAATCTCCGCATTGGGCATTAATGCATCAGGAATAAAACACACAAGACAGGGTTTTTGGTGAGATCTCATTTTTTTATTCATTGAACAACAACAACGTGAGAACAACCACGTGAAAACTCAAGCCCAGAACAAGGGGCTTGTCATTAACGGAAGCCCAGAACAAGGGGCTTGTCATTAACTGAAGCCCAGAACAAGGGGCTTGTCATTAACTGTATGTACATTGAAATAATTCAAGCCCAGAACGGGGCTTGTACATTGAAATAATGGGCGGCCCAGTCATAGACGAGTACATCGCGGTCCTCGGCCTGGGGGTACTCGTCAAACATCTGTACGATAGTGGATAAGGGTCTTCCCCGGCATCGATGGTACAGGTAAAACAAGCAATATTGTCCGCATACGCCACTGGTCAGGCTTTGCAACGTTTGACTGTTCCAACACCACGTCTCTGTGCCTTGATCCATGAAGTCTGTTAAATCGGGATAGAGGGGTGGCAGGCCGTACGGGTCAAAGTATTCGCCCTGCTCTTCTGTCAAGTACACGGCCACCCAGTGTTCACCGGGCCGATCCATCGGGTCCGTGTTGAGAACGTAAGCAGCCGGATCCATACGGTCTAATGGAAACACATCTCGGGCGAACACCCCTTGAAAGACCCTACGTGTCTCTGGGTCATTCTCCAGCACGGTGGTTATCTGGTCTGTATCCATTTTAGGTGGAGAAGTCACACAGGACGTTGCCCGCCTTGTCCACTTGAATGATGTTGTCAAACTCGGCGTAGCAGATCACATTGACGGTGGTCGCCAGGGCTCGTGCAAAGTGGATTTCCAACCGTAAGTTGCCTTGCTTGGCCAGGGCCAGCTGATGGTCGTTCTCTAAGGTGGGGTCAGATCGAAACAGAACAACGTGTATCCGTTCGCGTAGTCCTCCCGACTGATCATATTTCCTTCGTCCTGGTTGATTTGACCGGTGGCTGTAAACAGGCTCTGATAGGCTCGAATGAAATTCCTCCGCCCAAAGTTCGGGGTTAAGGCCGTGGCTGGCACCTGTTGTCCATCCACATACAGGGCCACAAAATTGATGCCGAAATGTTTAAACTCAAACGGATTCTCTGGGTAGGCTCCGCTGAAACTGGTATTTTCTACACAGGCCAGGATCAATCGCTTGGGTAGTTCCCCCAGGAACAGGTTTTCTTTGTTGGCGCCCATATTTCCAGCAGGCACAGAGAACACTTTGGTTTGCACACGTCGGATAGGGTACTGGGCTGGTTTTGTTTCCAAGGCTTTCATGTGCCCCAATTGAACGGCTGGGTTCGGTTTCACTTTTCGGACATACAGGACTGCGTCTTGGATGACAATCTTATAGTCCGCTGCATGCCCCTCTACGTTAGTGGCCATCAAGGCGAAGGTCGGAGGCGCCCGTATCAGTCGGATTTTGATGGGGATCTTGTTCAAGAGGTACCGGTCTTGCATGAACATGTCTGCATGCAGTCGACCCATCATATTCACCGAGGCACTGTTCGCAGTGAAAGCCTTCCGTTTGTTATATCCCCCATTGTCCGCCGTGTCCATGTGCTCGGCCGTGTCCTTGTAGAATAAAGCGGTTGTCAGCTGAGATTTTTTAGCCTCTCGGCCATACAACAACAGTGTCTCGATGTAGGCTCGATAGGGGTACGTGTTGGTGGAGTCACTGATGAGTTTGTCGCTGAGAAAAATATACACCTGCTGAAACATCGAGTGCAGCCAGAGATTCGTCG
>JAVTVY010030401.1:0-13348 GCA_036873755.1 Hanleya hanleyi | reverse complement strand
ATGGTATGGATGGTAGTGATGGTAGTGATGGTATGGATGGTATTGATGGTAGTGATGGTATGGATGTGGTATGGATGGTAGTGATGGTATGGATGGTAGTGATGGTATGGATGGTAGTGATGGTAGGAATGGTAGTGATGGTATGGATGGTAGGAATGGTAATGATGGTATGGATGGTAGTGATGGCATGGATGGTAGTGATGGTATGGATGGTAGTGATGGTAGGAATGGTAGCGATGGTAGTGATGGTATGGATGGTAGTGATGGTATGGATGGTAGTGATGGTAGGAATGGTAGTGATGGTATGGATGGTAGTGATGGTATGGATGGTATGGATAGTAGTGATGGTATGGATGGTAGTGATGGTATGGATGGTAGGAATGGTATGAATGGTAGTGATGGTATGGATGGTAGTGATGGTATGGATGGTATGGATAGTAGTGATGGTATGGATGGTAGGAATGGTAGTGATGGTATGGATGGTAGTGATGGTAGGAATGGTAGCGATGGTATGGAGGATGGTACTGATGGTATGGATGGTAGTGATGGTAGGAATGGTAGCGATGGTATGGATGGTAGTGATGGTAGGAATGGTAGTGATGGTATGGATGGTAGTGATGGTATGATTGGTATCACAGTACATCTTTTAATCATAAGAAACATGTGTACCAAGTTTCATAATCATTCAATGACAGCTGACAACTGCAGCAAACTGTGGTGTACAGATGTACATGTGCACTTCGGCTAAACGCAAAACTCAATCAGTTGCCATAATTTGGAGAAAAATTAATATTTCATCTCAAAAATAGCACAAATAAATCCTCCAATCATAAGAAACATTTGTACCAAGTTTCGTAATCATCCAATGAGAGCTGACAACTGCAGCAAACTTATCATGTACATGAATATGTATACATGTAGAGGCCTACATGTACAATTTACCTAAACAGAAAACTCTTCATTTGCCATAATTTGGAGAAAAATTAATATTTCTTGTCAAAAATAGCACAGGTACATCCTCTAATCATAAGAAACATGTGTACCAAGTTTCATAATCATCCAATGACAGCTGACAACTGGAGCAAAGTTACCATGTAGATGTATATGTATACATGTAGAGGCCTGTATGTACAATTTACCTAAACAGAAAACTCTTCATTTGCCATAATTTTTAGAAAAATTAATATTTCTTCTCAAAAATAGCACAGGTACATCCTCTTATCATAAGAAACATGTGTACCAAGTTTCATAATCATCCAATGACAGCTGACAACTGGAGCAAACTTACCATGGACATGTATATGTACAATTTACCTAAACAGAAAACTCTTCATTTACCATAATTTGGAGAAAAATTAATATTTCTTGTCAAAAATAGCACAGGTACATCCTCTAATCATAAGAAACATGTGTACCAAGTTTCATAATCATCCAATGACAGCTGACAACTGGAGCAAAGTTACCATGTAGATGTATATGTATACATGTAGAGGCCTGTATGTACAATTTACCTAAACAGAAAACTCTTCATTTGCCATAATTTTGAGAAAAATTAATATTTCTTCTCAAAAATAGCACAGGTACATCCTCTTATCATAAGAAACATGTATACCAAGTTTCATAATCATCCAATGACAGCTGACAACTGCAAAAAACTTTCCAAGTACAGATGTACATGTGCACTTCAGCTAAACGCAAAACTCATTCATAGGGATTTTAACATTAGAGTACCCCAGGGGTAGTACCCCCAGGTGGCATACCCACCCCCCATATTTTTTATATTTTTTTTATATTTTTTCTAATTATTCTAGATTTTTTTTTAACTTGCTAAACCAAAAACCCATTCATTTCCAGGCAGGGGACACCGACACCGACACCGACGACGACATCCTCTTTCCCCCTCTCACAATATCTCCCCTTTACTTCGTAAGGCGAGATAAAAACCAGGAATCAGAATGTACATGATTCAATCTGATTAAAAACAGATCAACAATTGGTTCTCTAACTGAATCTGGCCCTCTTCCTATCTCGAGTCTGTTCCTGCACAAAATCCTGCAGAAGTCCCAGAAATTCCCAAACTCTCATAAATAGTAAAACAGGGAGTGCCGATGACATGAATTCAAATTTCATCTTGAATCTGGTCAAGTCAACCAATCCACAGAGCAAAATATCCTTGCACAATTTTCTTTATATCACCCTGCAATGACCATATCAGCGATCATATTGCTCCTTCCTATGCACCTTAGTTCATATTATTTTTAGATACATATAAAGCAGATACATATTTCAAATATATAATAATTATTAATCACTTTTTGTAATCGGTACAGGTCGGTCATATATTTCGCTACAGAAAGGCAATCTTAATTTTGTTTATTTTGAAACTTGTCAGTTTCTCATGACTAGGTCATTTAACCTGGTGAGCTGGTTGTGTAAAAGATGTCTGTTCTTTCATATATGTCATAGGATCCACTGACTGGTCAAACATGATGTGATTGTAAAGATATTTTGTGACAGAAAGTCACTGAATGAGAATGAGATAGGAAGGAAGTCAGATGCAGTTAGAGAATCAGTTTGTGGGTCTGTTTTCAATCAGATTTGTTTATGATTAAGATTAGACATTGTGACTAATAATTACAATATAGTATCATTAATGGATGGGATTCAAAATATTTGACTTTTTTTTTTGTTACCTAGACAATGAACTCGATCCACCAGCTGATATCCTGTGTGACAGGTACAATTGTAACCTCCGTCTGTGTTATAACAGTCATGTTGACATCCTCCTCCCCATTCTACACACTCGTCCACATCTGGAGAAAGAAGAAATCATTTGTGTTATTCAACATACATTGAATCTTGATATTTTCAAGCCATGTGCAAATCTAGTATACCAAATGAAAGGTATGAGAACTCATCTTCCAGCCGTCTACTTTATTGGTGGCCAAGGGATACGGACAAAACCCCAGTGGACAAAACACCAACGGACAAAACACCAGCGGACAAAACCCCAGTGGACAAAACACCAACACAAAAATCTCCAGAACAGGAAAAGTGGACAAAACCCCAGGCAAAACACCAAATTTGTGTTTACTTCTAAATATGCTTTCAATTCTCATTATTTTTTTTTCATTAATCCCCAATGATAATCATTTTTTCCCCTAATCACCTTCTCAGTAGAGGATTAGCGGACTGCTCTATCTTTGATAACTAATTATACTAGTTTATACTAGTACATTCTACAATAGGATTAAATGGATTTAAAACTTTAAAGTACGGATTATTATTTACTGATTCTTGATAGTCTTTCATGTCTGTGTGTTATTGTTTTTGTTTGTGTTTGATTACTTTCAGGCCAAAAGGTCACCGACACATTTAGAAATAAAATAGGCATGGCAATTATTTATTTTAATATCTAGTGCTGCAAAAGATCTTAAATGAACGAAGAAATGTACCGTGAAATTTAAATAAAACATTTGAGTTGATGGGCCGCAAGATCCGTATGGGAAGCGGCCCTTAAACTACAATTCCAATCAATCAATCAGATGTGTCATTAGATCACCATGGAAATTATACGTAATAACAAAAATATTGACCATAACATGTAAATATTGACCTTAATTTAATAAAAAATATAGATAAAATCTCTTAATGTTGTTGTATGGCTAATATAATTTTTTCATACAAAGTTAAAATCTGGGGTTTTGTCTGATTGGGGTTTTGTCCGCTGGGGTTTTGTCCACTGGGGTTTTGTCCGCTAGGGTTTTGTCCACTGGGGTTTTGTCCGCTGAGGTTTTGTCCTACACCCGGTGGCCAATTAGGCTGTAGTTAAGCTGATTGAATCATTCTGCTTCAGGTCAGCTGGATCCGACTGTGCATACCTGGACTATCAATTTATCCATTTAGTAACTGTTGGGACTATTCCAGTCATGAAGAATAGGCTGTACTGTAAGTGAGGTTGGTGAGGAAGAATTTTTGTTGGAACCATAATGAATGCATGGGCATTTCACGATAGATAACATCAAGAAATTTATCATGAAAGTTGGACAAAATGGAATGGAAAAACAATTTGTATTGAATTTGAAATAGAATCAATATAGAAATTCACTAGCTTTGCTATTATTTGGAGTAGAAAATAATTGTGTATTTCCATCCCAAGATTGAAATTTATAGCCATAGAAGGTGGGAAACGATGTCATTGTCTATGTGATGTCATGCCAAGGTGAGGTAATGAGCTACGGTAAGTTCCCAAAGTATTCGCGACCCTAAGTAAATTCGAAAACGGGCATTTTTCGCCAGGTCACGTGACACTGTTCCCTAAGTAATCGAAAACGGCCCATTCGTGAAAAACCGCGGTCCTAACTATTCGAAAGTCCCCCATTTATGTGGTCGCGAGATTGATAATATTGTGGGCTTATGTAGTTGTGGGATGGGAAAAACATCCAGATCAACGAGTTCGAACGCTTGTCAAAAGTTTTTCCGTTCAAACTGAAAGAATGCGTCAGAAAATGAACACGTATTCGTTCTTTTTCTCCCAGCAAACGAGCGTCAGGCAGTCAGAAAATGAACACTATCCGGACAGAAAAAGGAGCGTCAGAAAAAGAACGTTCTTATTAGACAGAGACGTGGGATATTATGAAATACCAACCCGGTTATGAACAATCTCTTATAAAGCGCCGGTTAATAGCCGTTTTACTCTCTTTCAGACCTATTTACAATATTTTCAGCTTGTTATATCCTAAAGAAGAGAGTCCTAAATATATTTTAGAGAGTTTTACGAAACCAATTTATTTCAATGACAGACCATCAGAAAATTAACACTACCCCGTTAAAACAGCTCGCCACGACAGCGTCAGAAAATGAATATACGAAAGTGAACATCATTTTTTTTCGTCAAAATTCGATGACGGGACTCTTGGCATAGCTCCCATATCCATTCCCAATAAAAATGGATACATCTGTTATTTGAAAGCAATTATTATAGCAAAGACAAATACACAGTTTACTTAAAGGGTTTTGAAAATATTGGTGTTTACACAGCTGTGTGATTTGCTGGCATCCATGGAAAGATTGCAAGAATGAGCCATGTTGGATTATCAGCGACTTTTACTCTTCAGAACGTCCCCATATGAACCTCTTTTAGCTGGCAAATTTCCCGTGCAGTTCGTCATGCCAAGCAGAGATAAACCCCTTTTTCACCCCAGATGCAGCCCGGCTTTGATCCTGCCTGGAATGGAGACATTTAAGACTACACGAATCATCAGAATTATCCAGTCCAGAGAACACTATTATTATTCAAATTAGCCAGAGCCAGTTTCATCCCAAATCGTTTATTATGTGCCAACAAGGCAGAGTGTTGGATCAGTTTTCATATCAGGCCGATTGTATAACCCGTGACAGACTGGCTGGTCTCACTTCAAACCTGCGTTCATCTGATTTATTGTTTTTGATTGTGCTAATCTTGTATACAAATTAAAGATTCTGACTGGTTTACATATAATTATTGGCCATATTCACTGCAATGATTTAATGGAGTGACCATCTAAAAGGAAATGACAGTTTTGTGTTCATTTCATTTTCATTCATTACTTTGTTGCTGAAATGAAACAAAGCAATACATTTGTTCCGATTACCCAAACAATTTGACAGCAGTCAAAATGTACAGGAGACTTCTAGCAGATCTGAAGAAATGAAATACTGGCTCCCTCGACATACATGACATTGGAGTTTTTTATTGATACTTCAGGTAAATCCCACAATATTTGCATATAAAATTAAATATTTTAGCCGTTTTACATAATCATCGGATAAATGTTGGAAGATATTCATTTCAATTAAACAAGGCTATTTTATTATGAGAGGCATCGTCTGATCTAGAGTGCTGTTACGCAGTGTGCATACGCCCCCTTGTTAGGCCCCATGCAAGCGGAGATGTACAGGCTATTAATAGACACAAAGGCTTGATTCAATTATTACTTGGGGGACATACGGGGGTTATGCATTCACGATTGATAACACAACAAAGCAGTGGATAAAACATTCCAATTAGCTGTACAATAAATGCTTAACCTGGAATCCTCATTAAATAAACTGTTTTTGTTACTTGTAAACAATGTAATGTTGTACGAATAATCAGTTTGTCTTTGATAGACATTTTAGAAGTTGGGGACTAGTAACCAAACGAATTGTTATGGATTAAACAACAACTTTGTTTATTAGATTACCCAACGAACTTTGCCATCACTACTATTCTCTTACTTTATACTTAACAGTAAATGCCACTCTCCCCCCTCCAACCCATCTCAAATGAAATAAGTGCCCACACGGAATATTTTACACATCTAATTGTCAGTTTGAGCATAAAAAAAAAGACCTAAACATGGCAAAGATTTGGCGTAAGACCTCCCGTTGAAAAGGTATATATACCATCCCGAACAACAGATGACAATACAACCTAGATATCCTTTGTGAATTGTATTTCGTGAGTCTCTGTGCGAAATGCATGGTGAGCCTGAACGTGATGGAGTAAAATGCGGAACAAATTATATTAGACCGGCCCAACAGCCTTTTCCTCTCGCTCCCGTATACTGTTATCAGAAGCGCTACAGAAGGATCGAGCACCGCTTGACTCGACATTGAGACTTTTTAAACACGTATGCAGGGCCTCGTGTTTAGAATTAAGTACGCGAGCTAAAAATAACCCACATCAAACTATTTAGGAGAGGGTATTTGAAAGTCAGGCGAGTGGTTGCAATATAATACAATATAAAATATGACAGTTTACGTGAGCTAAAAATCACTCTCGTGACATGAATTTACGCGAGTGTTTGCGTGCAAGTGAGCTATCACTCACGCTAAACACGAAGCCCTGGTATGCCGTTCTCCATATGCCATTCTTTATATGCCGTTCTGATAGAGGAATTCGGGGCCGTTCGGACGTCAAACGGGCATAACATGCCGCTCTTCTCGTCACGCTACCATGCCGTTCGCAGTGTGCCCCAAAGTCGAGAAGCTCCCTTGATATTGGGACTCTAAATTTACGAAAATGTCCGTTTTCCTGAACTGACATGCACAAAATATTCGGAAGTGGTCAGTTTTTCACGACTGCGATATTCACTTCCGGTCACGAATACTTAGGGAACCTACCGTACTCATCTACATCGGGAATGCTGGATTTATTTATCGGTAGTCTTTTGAATTTAGATGCCTATCAACTTTGGGACAATAAAATCTTCAAATTTTTTCGATTGAGGAAGTATTTTGAACACCCCTATCAGACCTACAGGGGTTATTCTAGCCCAAAACTCAATTTCAAAATTTTTAAAACTCATTTTTTTTGCGCGCCTACGGGGCGCAAAAAAATGCTACAAAACTCAATATTTTTGCCTTTTTCATCAAAAAACTTTTTCATCGCACCAATTACAGAACTTAGGTTGGTCATATGTTTACGACACTTCTTCAGAGACCAACAAATGCTGACAATTCTATCTACATGAATTATATCACAGTCTACAACAACATTGCTAAAATAACTCAGTGTTACGAGAGAACTCATTGGCCCAAACCATGACAGGGTACTGTGTATCATCCAACAATTGAAGGCGACATTAGCACGACGGGTCTTCTTAGAGCAACAACAACATATAGAACTGCTGCTGCATTGTCGATCAAGATATAAACTTCGGCCTAAAATAGTCAGCCGTTCACTTGTTACATGCATGTTTTGTGCACTCCAGTACAACCACACCAAACCACAGTATGGCTGATGTCAGTTAATAGGTTATTTAGCATGACCTCATGCTAAAACATACATGCTAGATGCTATAATTATTAATTATTGAAACAAAAATTTTTACCATTAACAGAGAAGATTGTGATCGAATATATAACCTGGCAACATTCCTGTTTTACAGATTTATACACTCTGAAATCTCTCATAAATATCGCCAGAAAAAATATTTATGAAATAATTATTCTCTAAAGAGACATTTTAAGTTTGCTTTACTTTAATTGAACATTATGTAAATAATTATGGTAGACAGTAAAACTCAAATGCACACACATTGTGTAAACAGAAATCAAGGGGAACAAGAGCCCAAGGTGCTTCAATATACGCCCGTATATCTGGAATTACATTGGTCCAAATTTCAAGGTTGTTTAATAGCCTTGATTCCAATTGGTAGCTAGCAATCCAGAGAAAGGTCTACAATTTCGTGCTTCCAAGAATGTAACATATATCACATCTTAGACTGAATGATAAACTAAAATGAGCTTAACTCTTGGTAACAAGTTGACGTTGAATCAAGAGTCAAGAGCTCACATATCCAATACTGAAATCGACAATAGTCAAACACAAGAAAATAGTGGTTTTCCTGCAAATGGATTCCTTTCAGGCGAGAGAATTTTTCATGAAGGAAGAAGAAATGATGAAGTAAACATTTGTTCTTGAGTTAAAAAATAGGTATGAAGTTCATAAAGGACCCCTCTCCCCGTTACATTAGTAAATGTATGATTAATTTCACAACAGTTTAACTAAATGTAGCTGTTTCAAACATGGGAGACAACTTCACAGGACATGTACATGTATGGGAGACAACTCTGAATATTCCAACCTACATGTAACACATACACTGTAGAGCTAAACTTGATTCAGCTTTGGGGCACTGAAGATCAAATTTGACAAATTGATCTCAAAATGTATGGGTCCTCTTTACCTTGAAACTACAGATATTGCATGGACAACAAATGTTAATGGATGAATGGACAGAATGCAACATCGCATTACACGACTTCGTCTTCGACAGGCATATGAAAATGTGACTTTTAATGATTTCTTGATTTTGGGGTCACAGTGACCTTGACCGTTGACTCACATTTTGGTATGAAACACATCATGTCCCTTTAATGTATCTACTTGCAGAAATAAGTTATTTTTAATGATTTCCTGATTTTGGGGTCACAGTGACCTTAACCTTGAACTAAATTTTGGTACACGACACATCGTCTTCCCTCAATGTATCAATGGACACAAACAAATCATGATTTTTATGAATTTCATGATTTTGAGGGTCAGTGACCTTGACTATTGACCTTGACCTAAATTTTGGTACTTGAATGACAAACCGTCTCCCCGTAATTTCTCAATGGACACAAATAATCATGATTTTTAACAATTTAACGATTTTGGGGTCACAGTGACCTTGACCTACATTTTGGTATGCGACACATCGTGTCCCACTAATGTATCTACTGACACAAAAATTGTTATTTTTAATAATTTCCTGATTTTGGGGTCACAGTGACCTTTGACCTTGACCTAATTTTTGGCATGCGACACTTCATTTCCCCCTATTGAATCCACTCACAAACAATTAGTAATTTTTATTCATTTCCTGAGTTTTAGGTCACACTGACCTTTGACCTTGGTTCTGGGGTCACAGTGACCTTGCCTATGACCTGGACCTAAATTTTGGTAGATGACAAAATGTCTCCCTGTAATTGTCAATGGACGCAAAAAATCATGATTTTTAACAATTTCACAATTTTGGGGTCACATTGACCTTGACCTTTGACCTACATTTTGGTAGGTGACACATCGTGTCCCACTAATGTATCTACTGACACAAAAATTGAATGCACTCACAAAAAATTAGAAATTTTTAATGATTTCTTGATTTTCCAGTCACACGGACCTTTGACCTCTGACCTCGACCTCCATTTGGTATGCAACACATCAGTTCCCCCTAGGGCATCCACACACCAAAAATTAGAACTGTAGATAGAAAACTGTCAATGATCAATGATTTCCGGATTTTAGGCAACAGTGACCTTTGACCTCTGACATCGACCTTAATTTTGGTACGCGACACATCGTCTCCACCTTGTGAATCCACTCACGAAAAATTGCAACTGTGGATAGAAAACGTTCACAGATATAGACCGGACACGAACACTTCAGCGATTTCCTGTTTTTGAGGCCAGTGACCTTTGACCTCTGACCTCGACCTTGATTTTGGTACGCGACACATCGTCTCCCCGTAGGGTATCCACTCACCAAAAATTAGAACTGTAGATAAAAAACTGTCCCAGATATAGACCGGACACGAGGGACGGACAGATGGACACACGGACAGACGGACGGAAACCGCCATCACATAATATGTCCGCCTTTTGGCGGGTGTATAAAAACTCTTACTTGTGACCAATATTAAAGATAACTGCTGAATTTATTACCCGTATTTTCAACGTCAGGAGTCCCCTCTTATTGAAATCTTTTATTTCTTTTACACTGACTGAAGATAGGGATTCTCTGTCCAGAGCGACGAATTTTGTATGTCCGTCGTCCTCAAGCTACGAGTAGTCGTCGACAGTCTGTGTTGCGCAAACAGCAAAAATCGCAAAACTCAATTTTTTTTTATCAAAACTCAATTTGAAATTTTCTGCAAAACTCAATATATTTTTTTTCCCATCGTAAACGGCTAGAAAAACCCCTGGACCTATTTTCTGATTTCTGTGGTATTGTCAATGTCAAAGCACTATCCAATGCCTAACCTTGGCATGATGTCTTGTGGTCGATGACTTTGATTCACGTCTTCTACAGCTAAAGATTTTGATCAGGGTAGGCACTAATCAATTGGTTTGATCACATCAAGGGCAATAACTCTGCTTACAGAAAAAATTTATCTCCCCTGAAGTGATCAGTTTTCCAAAGGGAGGCCCTCTTACTTCTTGCTTGCAGATGACAAAGAGTGGTATGCAGATATGAAAATTCAATTCATACATACTGACAAGCATGCCAAGATATGGAGTATTTATGACAAAGGAGGAGAGATGGATGGACATAGAGTTGGACAAACGGTAAAAAATGGGTAGCATCTACATTGCTCACCAATGCAGGTAATGTTGTCAGTGTCTAGGTGATATCCCTGCTCACACATACAGATGTAAGTACCTAACCTGTTCACACAGACCTGGCTACAACCTCCTTGATCTGGGAGATCACACTCGTCAACATCTGTCAAATAATATTAGTCAGAAATATATTCAAGCAATCATTTTAGAACTTTGATAATAACTGGTGTCAGTGGAAATTAGAATACCCTGTTGGTTTGTTTTAAAATGTTGTGTTCCAATACAGACAATTCTCATGGCATCAGATTGTATACCTCTGACTGAAAAAAATACCTTCTGACTGCACTGTGGTTAAAACCGTGGAATACAGCTTATACATTGTAAAAGAGAAGATGGGGGGAGGGGTGTGATGAGGTGGAGGCAATGGATCCAGTATTGAGAAGTAGCCCAGTTGGTTACAGTATTTTTATTTAGCTGTATAAACAATATAATAATATATTCGCCAGATGTATGAATACGATCACAAGGAGTTTCATCACTGTGAATCAAATAGGGACAGAATACCAGGGAAACTTTATGGCTACAGAGACCATTCATTAAAAAGTGCATGTCACAGGTGGTTAGAAGATTAATGCTTCACCAAGTGTCCATTGTGCAAATCTGAAACGAAGGATGAATTCCACTTTTTGATTAAATGCCCTGTCTATAACATCTCTAGATGTCTCTTATTTACAACATCCCGGACACACACAAAATTCAGCAATATGCCACATGGGTGACAAATTCATAGTTAATTTTATTTCATCGCATCCTAATTAATAGAATTAAGAGAAAGTATATTGCCAAACTGTCCTTTATCCCCCATGTGCATGATATCGACAGATCTTACCTTGACAGCCTCTGGAGTCCGCCATGAGTGTGTAACCATGATCACAGAAACAGTGGTGAGACCCGTCAGTATTCTCACAGACATGAGCACAACCAGCGTTATCAGTCAAACATTCGTCTATGTCTGATATGAGCAAAAATTAATTTATTTTTCTTATTTTCAAAATTATATGATAATAAATTTGCATAAGTTAATCTCATTACAGATGTGTAAAGCTTTCATATATTTCCTACTCTAGTAACTGTCAAGAAGAGTTCAGAGTTATTTTAATGACTTTGGTGCTTATTTTACCAACCAACAGCAAGGTGATGAAGGTCAATGAATATCTTGCCAAGTTGTCACTTTCATAAAATATATCAACATGCAGTCAATCTTTACTCCTAAATTGTTTTGCACAAGAAATTAAGGACATTTAGTTTGAAGGAACTTCTGTCAAAATGGCAGTTTTCAAAATCTTTGAAGGCCTTGAAATTACCAAAGTGGAATTTTCAAAAATTTTGAAGTAAGATAGAAATGTTAAAAGTAATATCAGCAAGCAGTTGAACCATCTAAATAGCAGACTGGAACAGATGACTTACCATAATCATAGTGCAAAGGCATGCATTGCATCTGAGTGATGTATAACCTCAGTACATAACACATATAACAGGTTAGAGAAGTACCTCTCTAAAATGGAGGTAAAAAAGGCTGTTTTTGCTATATAACTTATCATTTGTTCATCATAACACTAACAAATCTTCTGGCGACTTAGCTTATATATTGTTACATGTCGAAAAAACATATCTATGTATTAGTAGATAGAAGACAATTTCTTCTTTTGATACCATCCGATGTGGATATATATGTTCATGGTCAACTATAGCGGATGAACGTCTTATAGTTTGTTATATTCTTGCAATGATATTCTTGAGTTATTGGGCAAAAATGACCCTTTTTACCTCCATTTTAGAGAAGTAGATCTTTCTAACCAGGAGGATTGACTTCATAAATATTATCAAAGTAGAATTTATCAGACAGCTATTACGTACCTGTACAATTGGTGAGATCGCTCCAGAGTTCATATCCCTGATCACATGTACACATGAAGCTGCCGAGGGTGTTCATACAGGAATGAGAACAGGAACTGTCTGAACACTCATTCACATCTACAGGGAGAATCAAATCATGATTCAACAAATATTGTATCAGGAGAGATGTTTTGAAAAGCCACCTTCTGAGAGCCTGATATCTGCACTCCATTTATACACAACACATAGGAGAAACCATGCATATTAACAGAAAATCGATTATACTTCTCAATGAATTTTTCTCACACCAATCGGTGACCTGGCCAAATTCTCGATGTCATCATAATTTCAAATACATGGAAGGTCTTAGAGCTTTTCATTCAGTCTTGCCAGAATCATTCTTAAATCTTGAGATGCACAAAAAAATCTGACATGTATATACATGTGCAAAGTCTCGAATATTATGATAACAATCCTTGCAGTCATACTAACGAAAATGCTGGCATCACCCTCGTAATGCCATCCGGCAAATATAGAGTGCTGAAAGATGGGGAGTGGAATGATTCAATCTGTGTTATATAAGATGGGGAGTGGAATGATT
>JAVTVY010030400.1:0-11931 GCA_036873755.1 Hanleya hanleyi | reverse complement strand
TCTGATATATCTATTTTTGTATTCATTGTTTGATGTTGGAAAGTGAGTTAAATGTCATCCTTGCAGGATGGACATGTAACTTCCGGTGGGAAGGATGTGTAAAATATCAAATGAGATAATGAAGGTTTAGACTCATTCATATTTTGATTAGGTTATTAATCATATATGTATCTTGTTCATTTTACATTTGTTCTAATCAGTTTTGGAAAATGTATGATGATATCAATTCACGGTTTAGTCGTACATGTAATTTCATACACTATAGTATGTTGGAGTTTGGGAGCATATCTCTACTAATTGAGCGGAAGCCAGGAAGTTCTGACGGCTTACAAACCGCCGTTTATAATTGAAGTGGTCGAGGAAACACAGATCAGTGAGATATCTGATAATTAATACAGTGTCTGTTAGACCAAGTGGTTAGCACTTCAAGATTTAATTGTACTCTCAAATATAGTTTGATTCACGCGGCGTATTATAGAAACGCGTATATATACAATTGTCTTCTGTTAAATGTTAAATGTGGATTAAGCAATAGATAAGTATTTGTACAGTAGCAGGGTGATTGAAAGAGTCCACAGCTGTGCTTAATTAACAACCAGTGGCAAGTGTTTATTCCGGCAGGTCCCTAAATAACTGTTTGGGTCCTGTTAGTTAAGAGTTTCGTACCAGCCTATGTGAAGTGTTTTATTTACTGGTCTGTATAAAACCATGGTGTTTTGTACAATGATTTAGACTAGACTTGAACAACTGTCTCCCTTGAGCGTGGCATCGCTCATTGTAAGAAGTGAAATGTTCGTATACATGTATGTTCGTATACTGTACGTACAAGCCATGCTGCTATGTTTACCAGCGAATAAATGCGAGTTTATTGTGAAGAAACATCGATCTTGTGTCAAATCTTTAGAGGCAACTCTAGAGTCGAACGAGCACTTCTGGTACAGGGTTATATAGAGATCATCCCCTTGTCTATCACCTTTACGTAATCAACTGATAGGACACTAAAATTCTATAGTGTGAAGGAGCCCTATGCCGATGCGTTGACGCCGGAGAGGTGCATTTGAAGATAAGATGTCCCCTATGTCGAAAACATATAGGAGGCGTGAAGCGAATATTCCGCGCTTAAAGTGTGTCGTATCACACTATCAAAGGCCCTTTTCAGGGCCAACCCATCTTTCCGAAAGAGAAACTTCTTTCATAAGCACACCCAACTTAAAGATGTAATCAGCCTCAAATCTGGGCTGAAATCGATGTCTCTCAAACTTAACGAAAGTGACATATGTTACAACAGGTACAAAATGAAACACATCTGACCACAAGAAATTAAACTTGTTTCTACCATTCACGAGAAAATAGAAGGAGTTGATCTTTAAAAATAAACAGCATGGCATGCCGTTTATTTTTCCACGGCCGTGTCAACAAGCGTATACACGTATGGTGCATTCTACCAATGTATGCTATGCGACATCACCGAACCGTAGGCACGAGCCATGACGCTATCCCATGGCTGCAGCTGTGCAGCATTCAAATTCGTGAGCGTCGCTACGTCACTCATACGTCACGCAGTGACGTCATTTTCCTCTCCGCGTACAACACACACTCAATGGCGAGACAGAAA
Organism: Hanleya hanleyi; assembly: GCA_036873755.1. Lineage (NCBI taxonomy): Eukaryota > Metazoa > Mollusca > Polyplacophora > Lepidopleurida > Hanleyidae > Hanleya > Hanleya hanleyi. The sequence goes on along the minus strand of JAVTVY010030400.1, from coordinate 10,316 downwards.
AGCCGTCGAAGCGGGCAGAGTTACAAATTTCTCTGACAAGATATTCTTGCATTCGTTATATATGACGATCCCACTGTCATCAAATATAATACATATGATGATTTGGTAATCTTCCCTGCTGAAAAAACGCACAGGGGAGAGTTTACAAAATCCATCCATTTTGAGGCTGATTACATCTTTAACACAAGCTGCAATCATGCTTTTTTCCCCCAAAAAAAAAAAATTTTTTTTTCCAAAAAAAAAAATTTCGTACACAAGGTCAAAAATTTTTTTTTGAGGTAGCGGGTCGAGTGAGGTATCATATTGAAGCTGACGTGAAATGCTTCACATTGATACCTCACTCGACCCGCTTGGACTACTAGGGGCTGCCCTAACGCCAAACATCAATATCAACATCAATCAACATCAATCTTCAAAATACCTTTAGAGGTGCCCCTAGTGGACCAATCGGGTCGAGTCCGGTATCATTGTGAAGCATTTCACGTCAGCTTCAATTGGATACCTCACTCGATCCACTACCGCCAAAATAAAAAAAAATAAAAAAATAAAAAATCAAACTTCGTACACGAGATGTTGATATCGATGTGCAAAATAACCTTTTTGGCGTTAGAGGCGTCCCTAGTGGACCAATCGGGTCGAGTGAGGTATTAAATTGAAGGTGACGTGAAGGAGCATCTGATAGATTGGGTGTGGGCTTGAATTAGGGTAATTCTGCGCATGCGCGAAGATAATATGAAAAATATCAATCTTCAAAAATAGCCTGTTTGAGGTTAGAGGCGTCCCTAATGGTGCAATCGGGTCGAATGAGGTATCAAATTGAAGGTAACGTGAAGGCGCATCTGATAGACTGGGTGTGGGTTGAACTATCAGCATTCTGCGCATGCGTAATCTTCAAAACACCTTTTTTGGAGTTAGAGGCGCCCCTAGTGGTCCAATGGGGTCGAGTGAGGTATCAATCTGAAACATTTCACGTCAGCTTCAATTTGACACCTCACTCGACCCACTACCTGCAAAAATAATCCTCGCACACCAGGTTTTGCTATCGAACTGCAAAATAACCTTTTTGGTGTTAGGGGCGCCCCTAGTGGCCCGATGGGGTCGAGTGAGGTATCAATGTGAAGGTGAGATGAAGGGCCATCTGATGGACTGGTGTGGGTTGAACTATCAGCATTCTGCGCATGCGCAAGAATGGAAATAGACGCTTTTTGGAGCTATTTGACTATTAAAAAGGAAAAAAGAACACATTTTTTTCAATTTTCTACATACCGAAAATTGTATAAGTCCAAAAGACGACGATCACGGTGAAAACAATGGCGTATGGTAGGCCAGTGTCGTTGATAAATGCCCCTGACACGTGCATCTTCAGGCAAGACTTCAACCGGAGGTGCGGCTGGATCGAAGGGAAAATCTGCTCCACGTCTCATGCTTTTCGTCTCATACAAGCGGATAGGCAAGCAAGGCAGGCAGGCAGGCAGGCAGGCAGGCAGGCAGGGAGACAGGTCAGGTAAGTCAGATTGAATACACCCTCACCCTAAAAATGGACTCCTTTTATAGCCCATTGAACCTCATTTGCATATTTTCAGCGGATCACAGGCCGCCATCTTGAAAAACGACCACCCCTCACACACAAAAAACAAGCCGCCATCTTGAACACGACCACACACACACACACACAAACCCCCCTCTGGAAAACGACCCCAAAGACCTCATTTGCATATTTTCAGGGACAACAAGGCCGCCATCTTGAAACCAACCACCCCTAACCCACAAAAAACAGGCCGCCATCTTGAAAACAGTGGGGAAAAACCCAGAGACCTCATTTGCATATTTTCAGAGGGGACAACAGGCCGCCATCTTGAATCCGACCACCCCTAACCTAGAAAAAACAGGCCGCCATCTTGAAAATAGGCAAATGAGGCGCGAAACAAGTGCAATTGGACGCACCTACAAAAACAGGCCGCCATCTTGAAGCCGACCACCCCTAACCTAGAAAAAACAAGCCGCCATCTTGAAAATATGCAAATGAGGACCGAAACAAGTGCAATGGGCCGCCATCTTGAAACCGACCACCCCTAACCTAGAAAAAACAAGCCGCCATCTTGAATAGTACCAATGCACCCAATGACCTCATTTGGACAACAGGCCGCCATCTTGAATCCGACCACCCCTAACCTAGAAAAAACAGGCCGCCATCTTGAAAATAGGCAAATGAGGACCGTGAAACAAGTGCAATTGACCGCCAAAAAAAAAACAGGCCGCCATCTTGAATCCGACCACCCCTAACCTAGAAAAAAAAGACCGCCATCTTGAAAATATGCAAATGAGGCGCGAAACAAGTGCAATTGACCTTGACCTACAAAAAAAACAGGCCGCCATCTTGAATCCGACCACCCCTAACCTAGAAAAAACAGGCCGCCATCTTGAAAATATGCAAATGAAGGGTGAAACAAGTGCAATTGGCCGCCATCTTGAATCCGACCACCCCTAACCTAGAAAAAACAAGCCGCCATCTTGAATATACCCAATGCACCCAATGACCTCATTTGCATAAAACTCATTAACAGGCCGCCATCTTGAAACCGACCACCCCTAACCTAGAAAAAACAAGCCGCCATCTTGAAAATATGCAAATGAGGACGAGCGAAACAAGTGCAATTGACCTTGACCTACAAAAAAACAGGCCGCCATCTTGAATCCGACCACCCCTAACCTAGAAAAAACAGGCCGCCATCTTGAAAATATGCAAATGAGGCGCGAAACAAGTGCAAGTGTCCGCACCTACAAAAACAGGCCGCCATCTTGAATCCGACCACCCCTAACCTAGAAAAAACAGGCCGCCATCTTGAAAATATGCAAATGAAGGGTCAAACAAGTGCAATTGGCCGCCATCTTGAATACGACCACCCCTAACCTACAAAAACAAGCCGCCATCTTGAATATACCCAATGCACCCAATGACCTCATTTGCATAAAAGGCCACGCCCACTCATTTGCATAAACTCACGCATGCGCACGCCCACAAATGACGTCATCGCGCATGCGCAGTGAGGCACTTTACGTGACGGATACCGGCTACCTACTACTCTCACTCACTCACTCATTACCAGACAATTTGCAAGTGAGAGCCTACTTCGTAGGAAAATACAGTCAAACAAACAAACAAACTATATTACCTACACACGCGATTTGACAATAGTGGGTCTTCGCAATATTCTCTAGCGGGCATTAAAATAAAAAACATAGTCATATTAAAATTCATTAAAGTTTCAAATGCGAAAGGCATTTTGGAGGCATTTTGCATATTCTTTATATGTGGATTGAACATCTGAGTTTTCACAGTTTCCAGACCGATTTTGGACTGGATTTATATATAAATGATTATGGGATAATTGCGAGCAATCAGAGGTCCAGATTTTGAATAAAATTTATGTAATTGAATCTTTGTGCATTTCTGTTCTTCAATTTATAATCCATTGGATCACGAAAGCTAATTTGGACATAGCTGTCATTCGTGCCAGCTATTATCTAAACTGATCTTTTATTTTGCCGGAGCACTGATAAGTCAATCATTTTTCCTATATTTGCTCCAAAAGGTCTCCATTTTGTCACAGATATAGTGGAAGGATAACAGAGATATCACCTATCATTATCATTATGATGTTGATTTCACCCACATTCGGCATTTTTTTTTTAATATTTCAAATATTGATTAAAATTAAATCAGAAAAATAATTTAATTTAATTAATAATTTAATAACATAAATCTGAAATAGCCACAATATACTCTCTAAAAAGGTTGAGTGAAATTTCACTCAAGTAAGAGTGGAAATTGATCCCAATCAATACTTGAGTGAGATTTTCACTCAACTTGAGTTGCTTTTCACTCAACTTGAGTTGCTTTTCACTCAACTTGAGTTAAATGCACTAATCTTGAGCGACATTCACTCAAGCATAAGAGTGGAAATTGATCTCATTCAAGTTAGGTGAACTTGAGTGGTTTCAACTGAAATTGAGTGAAAAGTAACTCAAGTTGAGTGAAAAATAACTCAAGTTTGAGTGAACAGGTACATTTCACTCAAAACTTGAGTGGAACAGTTCACTCAAGTTTTTTTAGAGAGTATCTATGTTGTTCATGAGTCAGCCTGGAGAAAATGTGCTGATAAAGTCAAAACTACAGTCACAGCGATGATCTGAAATGCTCAGGTCAAATGTGAAAAGCTGTCTGGGCAGGCATGAGACCACCAATCTTTCGCTACTTGTTATATATTAGCATAAAAAATCACCAAAAATCTAGAAAAGTGGCCCAAATGTAGTGGCCTCAGAGATGTAGTTCGTAACCTGCTCACTAGGCTTATACGCAGGCGAAAACCTGCGTATTTTGGCCCATCCCCTCCCAGGGTGCTTTGCGCTACGCTCAATTTACCCGTGTAGGGGTCTCGCCATTTTTTGCTGGCTTCTTCCAAAAACCAAGAACTCTTCTATCTTACCTTTTTACTGTCCACAAAACGTATATTTATCTTGATATACACTTAGCAATTCCTCAATATATTTCAAAACGCCAATGCCACCCGGTTTGGCGGTAGCTGTTTACAATTTCATCATAGAACTTATATGCTGTGGAAAGATATATCGGTGAATAGTGGGAATTATTATGGATTAAGAATACTGATCAGCGATACGGATTTTATGTTTTTGGAACATCCTGATGTCTTGTCGGCATCATTGATAACTGTTGACCGCTTCTCTCTTGCAGGAAACTAGCCAATGTTTATGTATACTATGATTGTCTTTTTGAATTTGGTGGTAAATAGTGTTATATGTAATATGGAATAGGTCTTTGGATTATGGACGCGGATATTCTTTAATGGACGACGGCTGAATTATGAATGACGGACTAGACGCTTGTAATAGTGGCCGATATCAAGTCGCCCAGTTAGGAGGTATGATATAGCACTCCATTTCCAGCTAACAGTCTGCGTCTACAGTCTCTGGGTGGTCTCGAACTCACAACTTCTTTGCGAGAATAGCCGACCTCTCTAACCATTCGGCCACCGAATCACTCTACAAGAGGCTGTGTTTACCCAGAAGAATTATGACGTCATCTAATTTGTGTTTGATAGCTCCTCCTCTTCTCCAATACATTCCGCTTAAGTATGCGGTAAACCCAGCAAGCGAAATGTCACCCATTTTTGTGCTGAATACGTAACAGACTGATATAACAGTTTCTTACCCCATTTTCGTTTGCTCATTTTCGTTTGCTTTCATACCTGACAGTTAGACGGTCGCCATATTCGTTTACTCTGAGGACAGATGTATGAGCTGCCGTTTATGACAATATTGTGTAGATATTACAAATATATTTATTTACAATATATGGTCATGTTGAACATATATTATTTAAAGTGTCAAATTATATATGAATTGTTTTCCAATATATGTAAGAAATCACAAAACATTTATTGTTCTTTACAGTAAATAGTTTTCTCCATAATATGATTTTTTTTCAAATAATATTAAAAAAAAATAAAAATACATACTTTTTCAATATATATACTTTTTCAATATATATACTTTTACAATATATATGATTTTTGTACGTTTAACGGAAGTTGATAAATACGCTTAACGGAAGTTCGCTGAGCGCATGTCCGAGTTGTGGTGGTGAGTTCTTCTCTCTTCCACGGGTTCAAATGAAAAATTCCAGATTCATCTGAAGAAGGGATTCCTGCTTTATATAGCTTGTCAGAGATTGTTCGTTATGTTCATAGTCTTCATAACACGCTTGTAGCTGCTCTATCGCACTAGCATGGATCTTCGGGAGAACGACACACACACGTTTCTCTAACAGGGCTAAAGCTAAATGCTGTAATGGGCCTAACCGCTTTTTAAACCGCATGATGCAAAATAAAACTAGAAGAAAGCTGAATAATACTAGAATTTACCGAGCAAACACAGTCTAATATACCCCTCAGACGTTACCACAAATACACCGAAAATGTATTTCCTTATCAAAATACATAAGGCGGGGCTGCATCAAACAAACTTGACCCGGTCAGTCCAAATATATGACCAGACCAGTGCGCTAAATGTTCCGGGACGACCTATTATCTCTCAATGCGCGGCATCTTCGCATATCCAAGTCGAACACTACACGTGTTGCCATGGCTAAACATAACACATTATCTGATCAGAATACGGGTTTGGTGATGTCATAGCTATATAAATATTCCGTGATCTATAGTAGGAGAAGTGCAGCTGGCTATTCGAAAGAAATTAACATCAATACCTGTAACGCACTAAATAACGCAACAACTTCTGGATAAGATAATTATAGTTGTATTGTTCTTGACATCTGATACATAGTTGTCATCTTTGGCGTTAAGATGTTTGCTGTCAGTCTTGTTGAACAATAGTTGGATTCAACGAACTCAACGAACTCTACGAACTGTACGATTAACTGTAAACAAATAAAACAAAATAGTATAAGTTGTGTGTCCAAAGAATGCTTATCGTATGACACGTTAATTCACTACATCACCAGTACACCTCACTAACAGAATTTATGTGTACTATAGTTTTCAGTTTTATGAACTCCTTTACAAACATTACACAAAAATAAACAAACTTGTCATTAATGAACCGTAACATTAACAATACTACAAAAGGAACATTTATACATGGCTGTATTTGAGCGGTTTTGTATCGATAATCATTTCGTGCGCAAAACTGTGTCAAATAACATGCGTTGTTGTTGTCGCGCATACAACATTACTTCTAAATTCTTATGCATGCTTTATCGACTTATACAGATTAAATTATAACAGCGAACTGCTTCAAAACGATCTGTAACAACTACAAAATATAAACAGTAGATAGTTTACCGGCTTTGTTGACCACTTAAGCACGAAAAGGTGTCTGAGATTTTCTGTCGATTTCCCGCTTTTACAAGGCAATGTGCTTACTCGCCACAACATCACGGGCAAGTCCTAAAACTAGCACTCGAGAACAATATCCAATAAACGAAAACGGATTAGAGTACATGTTGGCCGTTACACACCGGCTCCCTAATTGTTTACAAACAATTATTAACTACAAGTAGGTCAACATGTCAACACATTCGCCAGAAAATTATGCACTACAGTAATTCAATATGTCAACACATTCACCAGACATCAACTGTGCAAGTATTTCACATTCTAATGATCTGCTTCGAGGATTAAGCAAAGTTTAGCGATTGGTCGATTTAAGACATTTGATGGTGTACGGACTCTAACGCTGCGAACAAGTCCCTTGCTGTCCTTGAAGGCTTCAACGACTCGTCCCATTGTCCAAGAGTTTCTCGGTGAACTGTCCATCAGCAGCACGATGTCATCGACTTGAACGTTCCTCTTAGGGTAGTTCCACTTCTGTCTGGTTTGAAGCAGTGGAAGATATTCCTTCACCCATCTGGTCCAGAAAACATCAGCCAAGTACTGGACTTGGCGCCAGCGACGTCGAGCGAAATTATCACTGCTATGGAACATTCCTGGAGGAAGCTTCTCTCCTGCTCTTTGGTTCAAAAGATGGTTAGGAGTTAGGGGTTGGAGATCATTGGGGTGATCTGATAACTCTGTCAGGGGTCGATTGTTGAGAATGGCCTCTACTTCACACAGCAATGTGTGCAAGGACTCGTCATCTAAGCGATGTCCTTGTTCCTTCAACAGAGCATTAAGTATCTTTCTGGTGGACCGGATCATCCGCTCCCAGATGCCTCCAAAGTGTGATCCAGTAGGGGGGTTGAATTCCCATGTGATACCATCTTGCTGGAATATGTTCTGTATTTTGCTGGTGTTCCAACGATTTAACTCCTCTCTCATTTCTCGCTCACTGCCCACAAGATTGCTGCCATTATCTGACCGGATGAATTTCACAGTCCCACGTCTCGATATGAATCTCCTTATCGCGTTTATGCAGGAGTCTGTGTCCAGAGCATAAGCGACTTCTAAGTGGACCGCACGTGTAGTCAGACATGTGAAGATTACGCCGCAACGTTTTACGATGCTTCGACCACGTTTAACCTCCAGAGGCCCAAAATAATCCATGCCTGTGTGAGTAAATGGCGGCTCATTTGCTTTCAGTCTTTCAGATGGTAGGTCTGACATCTTCTGTTCTTCACATTTTCCCCTATACTTCCGACAAAGAACACACCTAGACAGCAATCTCTTGATGGAAACGTTTGCTCCAAGTATCCAGTATCTTTGTCTCAGTGTGGAAAGCATCTGTCCCTTTCCTTGATGACCAACTTTCTTGTGGCAATCCTTAATGACGAGGTGTGAAACAGCTGAATCTTTGGGTAGAAGGATAGGAAACTTCGCATGGGCTGGTATGGATGCCCGTCGAAGGCGTCCACCTACACGCAAAAGTCCATCTTCGATGAAAGGGTCATGTTTCAGCAACGTTTTGGATATACCGGATTTTAGGGGACCTTTCTGTTCCACCCTACTCAAGGCTTCCATATCAGACTTGAAGTGTTGCTGTTGTGTGTAGAGAATCAATGACCTTTCAGCTTGTTCCAGCAGGCTCACATCCAGATATTCAGACTTCACTCTCCTTTTACAGGTTCCCATGTGCTCCAAGTGAAGACGTTTCATCTGCAATCCCAGTTGATCTGGTGTTGCTAAGTTCTTTTCCGTTTCTCTTCTCAGGGTACACCACTTTCTCAAATTGTTCAAGCCCTTTAACAACCATGCAGCAGCACGCTTCAGTCTGGTCCAGTCAGAATAGTACTCCAATAATTTGTCGACGCCGAAGGACGGACTACTTGAGTAGCTGCGTTTACAGTTCGTCTAACCTCGGGATCATCTACAGGTAAGTCAATGCAGGTGTCAGTTCTGGGCCACTCTGATTCAGGTGTCCAAAGGAAGCTGGGGCCCTCCAACCAAGAACTGTCGTGCAAGAATTTGTTCATCGGTAGACCTCTGGATGCAATGTCGGCTGGGTTCATCTTGCCCTCGATGTAATTCCACTGTTTAGGGCTGGTAAGTTCTCTTATTTCACTCACTCTGTTGGCCACAAACGTTTGGAAACGCGCAGTGTCATTGGCAATGTACTTTAACACGGATGTACTGTCAGTCCAGAAGACCACGCTGTTGATAGAATACTCCAACTCCCTAACCAGGATTCTGCTGATCCTTGCTGCAATGACAGCAGCGGTAAGTTCCATCCGTGGTATTGTAATCTGCTTGAGGGGCACCACCCGGGCCTTTCCCATAAGAAAAGAACAATGTACTTTCCCTTGTTCATCAGTAAGACGGAGGTAGCTCACCATTCCATATCCGGTGTTACTGGCGTCGCTGAAGATGTGGATTTCACAGGATACAAGTTCACCAAAGTCTGCAGGCTTGTAGCATCTCCTGTGCTGTACTAATTCTAGTTGAGGTAGTTCTGACAGCCATCGTTCCCATCTTTGGAGGTCTTTCTCGCTGATTTGGTCATCCCATCCAATATTACGTGAGCACAACTCCTGAAGTAGGATCTTTGCTGTCAGTATGTACGGTGCCACAAAGCCAAGTGGGTCATAAACTGTGCATACGGTGGAGAGAATGGATCTTCGTGTCGGTGTTTGCGGTTTCACAGTCACCTTAAAACCAAGGCTGTCATCTTCGATATTCCACTGGATTCCCAAGGCACGTTCAGTTGGAAGCATCTCTTTCTCAAAGTTCAACGATTTTACTTCCTTTGCCCTTTCCTCCACTGGAATACTCTCAATTACTGATGGACTTGAGCTGACCCACTTTGTCACATGAAAACCTCCTTTCGCACAGATTTCAGTGACGTTCTTGATCAGAGAAATTGCCTTCTGTTCATTTTCACAGGAGGTCAGACAGTCGTCCACATAGAAGTTATGCTCTACAACCTTGGAAGTGGCAGGGTCATGATGACTGGCATGATCTATCGCAGTCTGACAAAGGGCTGCATTAGCACAACTAGGCGAGGAAACTGCCCCAAAGAGGTGCACAGTCATTCTGAAGACGACTGGTTCATTCTGTAAATCACCACCTGGCCACCAGAGAAATCGTAGACAGTCAGCATCTTGTTTTGGAACTTTTACTTGGTGAAACATTGCCTCTACGTCTCCCATAACTGCCACTTTCTCTTGTCTAAAACGTAGCAATACTCCTATCAGACTGTTGGTGAGGTTGGGTCCTGGAAGCAGCAGGTGGTTCAACGATACACCTTGAAATTTGGCAGAGCAATCAAAGACGACTCTTATCTTCGTGGGCTTTTTGGGGTGATATACCCCATGATGAGGTATAAACCACACCTTTCCATCATTT
>JAVTVY010030399.1:0-13293 GCA_036873755.1 Hanleya hanleyi | reverse complement strand
ATCTCGGTTAATATTAATTATTGTATGAACAAGTATGAAATTTGCATGATATGTGGTCAGTGACCCATAGGTATGCAGCGTGAAGTTACTCTGTTTTTGGTTATATTTTCAAAAGTGATGGCCCTTTGTTTAAACCTAAGTGAATGGGATATATTTATTTGTCCAAGCTGGATCTCAGTCCATAACCGATTTGAACCGGGAAAATGGCTATATTATATGTTACATTCCAAAGCAGACAACATAGGTCCTGAAGTATGAAATTGCCCCCAAAACAGTGAATTGGGTGCAAAATTGTTGTCAGTGTGGTTGTTTCATGTACAGGGAGCTTTCTATGGCTTTCATGTCAGCACACCTACCACTACCCTCAAGAAGAGCATGTCCCCATCCCCAGGGCGCCGAGCCACACCCTCCATCTCCCAAACTAGCCCTCGCCCGACCCTCATATATTGTGGTTGAGCATACATGTATATATCTCCAATATATCTTGGCAGAAGCTGAAATTTGTGTGTTGTCTGCAATATTGGGATAATTGCAACCCCAAAAGATTTCAATTTATCAGGCACAGACCCATGTTTTTGTATTTGGTAAATGGATCCCTTGTCTACATGTATATATTTTTGCTTGGAATTGTTTTTCTTGCCAATCCGCTTCTGGGTGGCGCCACCTTGGGCCAAATTAAATTGCATCTCCAGACAATAACTTTTGAAAACCTTAAGCATTCTTTCCGAATTTGGTGTGGTGGTACCTTGTCTCAAGATCTGGCTTGAGAATGTTTTTCATGTTGATAGGGGAACTACCTGAAAGCTAAGTTAAGTGTTTCCAGACAATAACTTTTAAAAACCTGAACCGATTCATTCCAAATTTGGTGTGTAGGTACCTCGCCTCAATTTCTCGTTTGGCATTTTTTTCATGCCGACCCACTTATAGGTGGTGCCACCTGGGGGTAAATTTGAAATTGTTTCCAGACAATAACTTTTTAATACTTAATAATGAACTTGGTATACATGTACCTTACCTGAAGGTTTCACTTGGTATTGTTTTTCTTGTCGATCTGCTCATAGGTGGCACCACCTGTAGGCCAAGTTAACATTTTCTGTTTTTCATGTCAAGGGATCTTGCTTCAAGATCTCGTTTGGGATTATTTTTTATGCCTATCTGCCTACACATGGTGCTACCTGAGGGCCAAGGTAAAATTGCATTTCCGGACAGTAATTGTTGGACCTTAATGGATTCTTTTAAATTTGGTATGTGGATACCCTCAAGTTATCTTATGGGGCCATGTTAATGATGTTTTTCCTAAGTTTTACGTTTTTACTTTCTTCACAAATTATGAATGTTTCCTTTACTAAAGATGCAAAAGGCATGCCTCCAATCGTATTCGATCGACTGTATCTAGTTGCATATGCATTCCTTGTGACAAGATGTTGATTGGTATTGCGTTTCAGAAAGATCTGCCTGTTGGTGGCACCATTAGGGTTCTTTCCGCTCTTTTCTGCTGCAAGCAATAACTTTGAAACGCTTTGAAATGTTGCTCGAAATTTGGTTTCCGGGTAATAACTTGAGCACTGCTCATCAAATTCTTCCCAAATTAGGCATGCATATACATTGTACCTTGCCACGAGATGTTGCTTGGGAGTGCGTTATCCGCTTCTGCTCAGAAAGTGACGCCACCTGATGACAAAATCTGAGATTTGTTTTTGGCCAATAACTTGAGAACTGCATGCTCATCGGATTCTTCTCAAATTTAGCATGCATTTACATGTACATGTACCATGCCGGGAGATGTTGCATGGCATTGCCTTTCACTCACTTGCACTTACAGGTGGTGCCACCTGGTGGCAAAATCCCAAATTTGTCTCCGGGTAATAACATGACCTAAGATGTCGCTTGAGATTGCATTTCGCCCACTTGCGCCTATAGGTGGCGCCATCAGGTGTTAAAATCAAAATTTGTTTTCAGCTATTAACTTGAGAACTGCTCATCGGAATCTCCTCAAATTTAGCATGCATGATTGCGTTTCGCTCACTTTTACTTACAGGTGGTGCCACTTGGTGGTGAAATACCAGATTTGTTTCCGGGTAATAACTTGGGAACCGCTCGTCAGATTCTTCTTAAATCTGGTATGAATATATCGTGACATATGATGTCGCTTAGGATTGCGTTTCGCCCGCTTGTGCTTACAGGTAGCACCACCTCGTGTCGAATCTAAATTTGATTTCGCTCATCAGGTTTTTCTCCAATTTGGTATGCAGGTACCATGCTATGATATGTCCCTTGAGAATGTATTTCACCTGCTTTTGCATACTGGTGGCGACACCTGGTGGAAAAAACTGAAATTTGTTTCTGGCAATAATTTGACAACTGCTCATCGGATTCTTCTCAAATTTGGTATTCATGTGTCATAAGATGTCACTTGGGATTGTGTTTCGCATACTTGTGCATACAAATCTAAATTTGGTTTCCGGGCAATAACCCCGGCTCTTCAGATTCTTCCCAAAGTTTGTATGCTGATACACCATGTCATCAAATGATCCTTGGGATTGCATTTCGCCCACTTGGACCTACAGGTGGCGACACCTGGTGGCAAATTTAAAATTTGGTTTCCGGACAATAGGTTGAGGATGCATTCAGCTTCTTGTCAAATTTGGTTTTCCTAATATGCCTTGAGATGTCACTTGGGGTCGCTTCTCGGTTACATACATGTAATTTCCATGCTTCATTGCATGGAAGCTAATTTACAGAAGCAAAAAATGTTCAGTCAACCGTTCTAAGTTGATTTTAAAACTTGGGAAGGCAGAATTAAGACCCTCTACATCCAACGCCTATGAAGTATAGCAGTTGCCTCCCTCATGTATATCCCCTCGAGACCAACAATGCTAAAAAATATTGCTGCCATTTCGGCGGGGGACTTGGCATCCTCTGGCTGCTTGTCAAGATTGTATGTTGGAAAAGCTCACTCACGTTGGTCTTCACCTTCAAACCAAAGTTAAATACATCAGCTTTCAGCTAAGTTTTAAGCTATCAGCTACAACTGAAGTTGTATCACTGCCACCTGCCATGAGAGGATTTGATGGTCAATGTAATAATAATAAAATTAAGACATAAAATTAAGAAGTTTTAGTGACTTTTTAATTATCTTGTGAAAAAAAATGTGAAAACGCATTTTTGCGTTAATTTGCCCATTGTTGCCGTTGACAACAACAACAACAACACCACCATTTACTTTGATTACCCTGCACATCTCCTGAGCTCATCATCTTAATGTAATGTGTATTTCACAAGTAACATGGATAGGACAGACTTCCAACCTCTTCAGTTTTCAGGATAAACTCAAGAAGTACGCAATCTCGAAAGTTGAAATCCAGGAAAGTCCGTCAGTGATACGGATTTGACTACATAGCGATCATCGTGATGTCTTCATTGATGTCATCATTGAAAACTGTTGACCGCTTCTCTCTGGCAATAGAGTATCTGCATGTGTTTTCTTTACGGACTTGACTACATAGGGATCACCATGATGTCTTCATGATATCATCATTGAAAACTGTTGACCGTTTCTCTCTTGGAAGAGAATATTTGCTTGTGTTTTCTTTACGGATTTGACTGCATAGGGATCATCATGATGTCTTCATGATATCATCATTGAAAACTGTTGACCATTTCTCTCTTGGAAGAGAATATTTGCTTGTGTTTTCTTTACGAATTTGACTGCATAGGGATCATCATGATGTCTTTATGATGTCATCATTGAAAACTGTTGACCGCTTCACTCTTGCAAGAGAATATCTGCATGTGTTTTCTTACGGATTTGACTACATAGGTATCATCATGATGTCTTCATGATGTAATCATTAAAAACTGTTGACCGCTTCCCTCTTGCAAGATAATAGTTGCATGTGTTTTCTTCTATGCCTGCTTGGAATTTGGTGCTTTGACCCTGGCTCAGGCGCATCACAGCCTTACGAGTTACTGTATACGCTAAGCCGATATAGTTCCAAAATGCAACAGAGCTTGAGCACCTCCTTTTAAAGCTGTTCAGTTTTCACAGTATTTCAAAATATCGTACACCATTTCACAACAGAATGAAATAAGTTTTATTTGTTAATCGACTGTTCTTTATACTTTATTTATTTTGGATGTCATCATCATCTTCATTTTATCCAGCCAATTTCTACGTTCCCACTTCGAGCCTTGATTTATCTAACCCCTTCAGCGTTCAAAATCCGAGGTGTAAATTTCACCATCTAACGACAGAAGAACCAATCAGAACGTACACATCGATTGCGAGTGAAGTGACATCATCCTCTATTAGCGGCGTCCTTCCTCCTAATATGGTACCCACTAATTAGGTCAGCCAATCAATAACGCTCTTGTGCGACCCATTTCGAATTTCAAATGTTTTCGATGTCAGTGACGTCTCGTGTCTATTTATAAGTTATTTGAACATTGAAGGGGTCCAGATATATCAAGGGAAGTTCGAAGTGGGAACGTAGAAATTGGCTGCATAAAATGAAGATGGTCATCATGCGCGCGACAGATTGGCGAGTTCTTAGCGAGGTGACGACATGCTAGGCTGACAAGATCATTTTGAATACGTAATCCGTTTGAAGTCTCTAATCATCCGGATCTATTGCAAGAAATAAGCAAACATAGAGATATTTCAAAAGAATGATCAAACGTTTACTGTCGAGATCTGACGGGATACGGTGCTCAAAACGGCTGGCTGGCTCGATTCGCCAAGCAAAAATGACGGACTACTACCGGTACCTGAGTACTTTATACAAAATTTGAAGCTCAAAACTGTCGAAATAATGCATTGCAAATCATTGCTGCTTGTATGGCTATTGACAATTATGTATCTGGATAAAATGATCGTCTTGCAGATATCTATGTTTTTGTTGCACTTGTAAACATAGTATTTCGTAGTAAAATTTTATCAATGGGGAAAATAGTTCAGTGACGTCACGACCAAGCGTAGTAATTTATTTTCTCACGCTATATGTATTATCCAATCAGCGTGTTTGAAAGTGTTATTCACCTAGGTGCATACGATAAATATGTCATGACCATATGTCCCTAATAACACCGCAGTTATGTGATAAAGTATAATATGATACCTACTACGAGACCTACTATAATACCACTATACAATTTTCTGATGTCATTTCAGCTGGAGAAAATGCGTTCATAACGTCACATGACCCAATTTGTGATTGCTATGGTATCTTCTGTTTAGGTTGAATTCCGCCCAGATTTACCACAGGAGAGCGAAAATAACAAATCAGCCAGTGACGAACGGGATAACACAAGGGAAAGAATACTCGTTGCGAAGAACGATGCTGAGAGGGAGATGTTTATGCGTCGAGAGACATTAGAAAAGCGCTGTCCGAAGGGGAAGCTGAATGCGACGTGGAATCATGACATAAGGAGGCACACTCTCTATAACTACCCGTACATGTTCAGCATCTGCTTTGTACCAAAGGTTGGATGTACTTTTTGGAAATCGGTATTCCACTATTTAGAGAAACCCAGTATAACGCCTGAAGAGTTCACCGAACGACTTCTTCATCAAAGGAAACGCTACATCCACGGTGTAAAGCTACCATTTTTGCTCAATCTGTCAGTACAGGAGCTGATAGGTTTTGAACGCAAAGCAAAATCCATAGTCTACGCCAGAAATCCTTATACCCGCTTGTTTTCGGCGTACATTGACAAGTTTGTTCTTTCTTCATTATGGAAAGGTATCGGAAAAGTTATCGTGAAAAGATTTAGACCGGGTGCCTCGGAGAAATCGTTGAACTGTGGCCACGACGTCACTTTTGAAGAGTTCTTGCGTTACGTCGTTGACGTCGGAACGACGGGAAAGTTTATTTCAACAGTACTAGACGATCATTGGACGCCCGTCTCATCCATCTGCCGTGTGTGTGAAATGTCATACGATTTCATAGGGAAACAGGAATCTTTCTCTCTTGATAAAGACTTTATATTCGAAAAACTTGGTGTGGACAAGTTCATAACCACTCACATATCCCGTAAAGACACTTCTAAAAATTCCATGAACCAGACTATTTGGTCTCAGTGGTGGTCTTTAAATCATTCCGTTTGTGCCTCGTTTTCAGATATGTTTGGCAGACTATGGTTAGCTTTTCAATTGCAGGGCTATATCCCGCTTGATTGTGCTCCTCCTCTTGACCGAGGTGTCCGGATTGGCATGAGTAAATCGGAGCTTGAACACATAGTGATGAACGTTTTTGATGAGCGAGGGATCGCTAGTGATGCCCTGGGCAAACAACGTCACCAAGTCCTGATAACCGCCTACAAAAACGTCTCACTAGACGTAAAGCTCGGAATTCAAAGGATTTTCAAATACGACTTTGAGCTTTTCGACTATGAAATAGAACCAGTTGAATTATATAGTGTATAAAATCCCTAATATATCCTAGCAATTTTGATTGTTCAGCTACACGAAGATTAGCTGAATTAATATGTCAGCACTGTTGTGTCATCATCATATATGGAGATTTGAGTGTATGAAATTAAAAGTGTCTTTGGATCGACCAGACTATAGCTCTATCCATAATGTTTATTATCCACCACATATCACTGGAACATGTAGGTCAAATAACGATCAATGTAAAATCGGAACCAATGACCACAATTCCCATCACGGCTACCACGCGTATTGTACATGTCTCGTTGGATTTGGTGGAAAATCCAGCCCAGATGTATATACAGATTCAAAAATAGTAGGTAAATGATATGATAGCCAGTGGCAACCTGCCTAAAACGCCCACAATTTCCAATATGACAATTGTTAGCAGTTTTGTTCTAGTAACGATGGAATCGTGAAAAAGTTTGGGCACGTACTTAAATATTTGGAGATTGAGGACTGAGTAAAACCCCAGATGGCAAGTATTAATAACACGTTCAAGATGGCCGTTTTTTCCAAAATGGCTGTCAAATGTATGACAGGTGTTTATGCCTGTTTCGCCAGTACTGTCCTCATTCTGATGAAAGTGTCGGATCTTGTGACAATAGCCTCCAACATATGCATATACTTCAGTAGTATATAAAAACCTGCACGAGTCTTATTTGGACGAGTGCGCAGGTGTTTTTGCGCAGGTATGACGTCACTTCCGCTTTATGGAGAGGTCATGAGGAGGTGTGCACAGGAGTGTTCTGCGCAAGTGTATGACGTCTCTTCCGGTCTGCGTGAATCGGACTTTACCCCTACAACAGAAGATAACCCCTATCAACCGTATCCCGAAGGGCTAATATCGGTCCCTGGCGTATCGGGGCATGCTGAGAGAGGTAAGGTGGGGGAGTGGTTGTATGTAAATTTAGGATTTGTCCCGAAAATATGAAAAGCGGAACACGGACTTTACCCCTACAATAGAGGAAAACCCCTATCAACCCTATCCCAAAGGGCTAATATCGGTCCCCGGGCTTATCGGGGTCTGCCTATCAAGTCATGGGTGGGTGCATGTAAATTGAGGATTTGTTCCCGAAAATATAAAAAGCGGAACACGGACTTTACCCCTACAATAGAGAAAAACTCCTATCAACCCTGTCTAGTGGGGCTAATATCGGTCTCCGGGCTTATCGAGGCCTGGGTGCATGGGTGGGTGCATGTAAAATTAGGTCAACCCTATCCAAAAGGGCGAATATCGGTCCCCCGGGCATATCGGGGTCTGCTGAGAGAGGCAGGGTGGGGGAGTGGGTGTGTGTGAATTGAAGATTTGTCCCCCGAAAATATAAAAAGCGGAACACGGACTTTACCCCTACAATAGAGGAAAACTCCTATCAACCCTGTCTAGTGGGGCTAATATCGGTCTCCGGGCTTATCGAAGCCTGGGTGCATGGGTGGGTGCATGTAAAATTAGGGTACTCATCTTACATCCGGGTTTTTACTTGCAGGTTACTGCGCAGGTCACGCTATAGCATTATAGTATGGGGCCGAGTGTGTGTACATCCGGGTCCTCAGTGTGCGCGCGAATGACGTCACTATGACGTCACACCCGCATGTAAACACACCCATAGCGGTTCCTCCAGCGTGGATGTGCTGTGATGGAGGGGATAATAAAAGGATTGACCTGTAATATTTGTTGCTGTTGTTGATGCTCTCTTTTTGGACTAACCAATCAGAATAGTACGTATCACGGACTACACCCGTAGAGCTACGTTTAGGCGCGCATGTGTGACATGGTCTATAAACACGTCTCTCTGGATACCACACACCCATTCCTACGGTTGCAGAGTCCTGACGGACACCCATCCCTATGCGACTCGCACTTTACAGCATTGGACCGTGGTTAATTCACTCACGGGTTACCGAGCAGTGGTTCGGTTCATGTTTGCAGATGGCGACGACAACGAGGGGCGACGCCAAATCCTGAAAGAGTTCACAGAAGCGACGGCTCGTTGGCCTAGTTATGTTCTCTGCCCTATTGACCCTAACGCTGTGGCAATGACAGCGACAGAAAATATATACGAGGGTTAGTCACAGTGTGCCTCATTCACCGTTCGTCATTGGGTCAACCATGTCACCGAGGGACCTGACCATAAATACGAGAGACAGTCAGAGTGTGTGTCATTCACCCTTCGTCATTGGGTCAACCATGTCACCAGTCCTACGAGCCATCCTTCCCCTTGTTTGCTGGTCGCGCGCTGAGACCGTGTCGAATACGGTTACGCTACACCGTGACGGCTGGACCAAATTTAAACGGGTGTTGAGCGGTGAGCTCGACGGAAACCTCATCCACATAGACAATGCCATCTACGTACACCGTGGACCTTCTTCCCACGCCTGGGCCGTTACCAAGACCCTACGCGAGGCTTCACCCTAGACCCCGATCTGTGGACAGCCTTCGAGAAAGTGGTGCCTATTGTGGACCAGCTGTTTACACCGGACGAGCGGTCAGCTGTTCAGTTGGGCTGGGCTCGTGCCCTGAGTGAAGCGGCGGCAGAACCCAATGAACAAATTACCAGTTTAGCGATGAAGCGGAGGCAGACGACGATGCCATTGAGTGCCTAAGAAGCATTTGGGAAGAGCGTTCGTCTGGAACGAGTGGACTGGTCATTTTACCATGGACAATGTGCTGGCAGAAACCAAAGAAGAAAATCAGAAAGAAACTCCGGCCCAAGATATATCGTTGCCAAATAAACGATAGAGGCCAGGGTCCATCATCATGTGTCACCATGAAGAGCTGGGAGAAGGTGTTGGATAACTTATACTACAGTCCCGACAGTCCGGCGGCCTATAGTGCCTTGTCGGCTTTCTATCGAGCGGCCAAACCCCAGGGGATACAACGTGCCCAAGTCCGAGATTGGTTAAGAAAACAAGACACCTATACCTTACATCGATCTGTCCGTCGCCATTTTCTACGGAACCGGGTCATCGTGGGAGGAATAGATGCCCAGTGGCAAGCGGATTTAGTCGATATGAGCGCCTTTACCAAACACAACGATGGGAATCGGTATATCTTGACGTGCATCGATATCCTATCGATGTATGCGTGGGTGGTACCCATCCGGACGAAAACGGGGGCGAATCTCATAGCGGCGTTCAAAGACATCTTCAAGACCGGGCGCAAACCTTTGTATTTGCAAACCGACGAAGGCACGGAATTCCTCAACAGACCGTTCAACAGTTTCTGAAAGCCCAGAAGGTGTTTTTCTTCCATACGTACAACGAGACCAAGGCTTCCGTTGTGGAAAGGTTCAACAGGACATTCAAAGGCCGCATGTATAAATATTTCACCTATAAGAATACAAGGCGGTACATCGATGTTCTCCCGAAACTTGTGAGTGGTTACAATCGAGCCTATCACCGGAGTTTAGAGAGAGCCCCCATTACCGTGACCCAACGCAATGAAGCCCAAGTCCGGCGTGTCTTGTACCCCAGGCAATCGCAGCGAACGCCGAAGGAGATGTTCAAGGTCGGGGACCCTGTACGGATCAGTAAAGTCAAAGGTCAATTTGAGAAAAGTTACTTGCCCAACTGGAGCGATGAGCACTTCCTGATTAAACGGCGCCTACCCTGACAGCAGCGAGTCTATGAACTGGAAGATCTTCAAGGGGAACCGTTGCTAGGGACGTTTTACGAGACGGAATTACAGCCTGTCGTAAAAACACAGCAAGAGTACTACACGGTGGAGCAGATTTTGAAAACGGAACGCCGACGTGGCAAACTGTTTCATTTCGTCAAATGGCAAGGCTGGCCCAGTTCTTTCAATTCCTGGGTCGCGGCCAACCAGGTGAAACGGCTATAAAGCCAGACACCACTACCGTCCTCCTTCATTCCACGTCCAACCATGAACACGGTGCAACCGTCTCTGAACACAGCGTCTTCCAAAACGCGCAAAGTGCAAGTAGGCTTTGGTGTACTAGTGCTAACCCTGCTGAGTGTGTTGTACGGAGGTGTGTTTTACGACGTAGCCTATCTCAGCACTCTACTTAACCAACCTAGAACTCCAGCTGTGAGTGGCAGTCAAACCAGTCTACAGACCTTCTCTACACCAGTCAACCCCGTGATCGAAACGAGCCCAGTCATCACCACCACACCACGTGTACAAGCCACATCGAGCTCCACACCAAGTATACAGTCAACATCTACACCAAGTACACCCACTACGTCTCAAAACCCACCGGATTTCATTACTCACAGTGAACAGACAACGGCGACCGACGTTGTACCCACCACCACCACTCCAGTTCACTCGTACCAAATTTACAAGAGCGGGGTACCACGACAGCGCATACAGCTCGAACCATGGACCCTCGGTGGCAACATCCCTTCACTTGCGTCATCGCAGGACCGACGGGTTCCGGCAAAACGCACTTCGTCAGGAAGCTCCTCGAACACGCCGACAGCATGATCTCCCCACCCATTGCCCGAGTCGTGTGGTGTTACGGAGAATGGCAAGCGGCGTATGCAGCAATGCCCCACATCACGTTCGTGGAAAGCCTACCCAAACTGGCCGATTTGGAACCGGACACCTTGGTGGTTCTGGATGTTCTCATGGCGGAGACGGATGCGCGGGTCACCCAAGTCTTTACCAAAGGCAGTCATCATCGTCGGTTGAGTATCATCTACATCGTACAGAATCTCTTCAATAAGAACAAAGAGCACAGGAACATCCGTTTGAATGCTCAGTATGTGGTGGTCTTCAAAAACCCCAGAAACGCATAACAAATTATACACCTGGCGAGACAGATGTACCCCGGCCGCATCCAGTTTGCGTTGGAAGCCTTTAAAGATGCGACAACCCCTCAGCACGGGTATATGCTCTTCGACCTCAAGCAAGCCACCCCCGATCACCTTCGACTACGGACCGGAATCTTTCCCGGAGAGACCCACCACGTGTACATGCAAAAATAATGTAAACACACCCACAGTGGCTCCCCCAGCTGGAGTGTGTGTTTGATGATGGGGATAATAAAAGAATTAATACCACATCATGGTTGACTTTGTCTCTGTTCAATATTCAGGAGGTAGCCCGCAAAAGGATAAAAAGAGCAGAGTTGTGGGTTCTAGCATTAGTTGTGCCACTGACCCTGACCTTTTACGCTGTCTGTGTGAGATAGGGTACAAGCTGTTAAAAGGCAACGTACCACTGACTCCGGCTCCGAAGACCAAGTTGACCAAGCATAAGACAGGTCTCCGAACCCTAGTCCAGAAGCGAGTCTCTCAAACACAAAAGAAAAAGGTGTGACAGAAAGGTGGCTTTCTCGGGGCCATCTTAGCACCGTTGGCCGCTTCCGTGTTGGGTCCAGTATTGGGTGGACTTCGGCCGACAATGAATCACACGAAAAAAATGGTCCTCGTCGAACCACGGCTCCTTCAAAACATCCAATCGCCCTACCTTGTTCCACCTACGGTGAAGACCATAAACACCCTCGATGAAGAGATGCAACAGATCTTACAAAGACCGGGGTTAAGCGACAGTGAGAAAGTACAACGGTACAATGAGACGCTTCAATGGTACATGACGCTCCAACAGCCGCCATTGCCAGGGGTACCACCCACAGCCCCACAGTGGGTCGAAGACGAAGCGCTGAAGAGTGTACCTGCATCGTTCAAGAAGCAAGCTGGCCTGGTATTACAACGGGTGAAAAAGAATCCTAACATGACTTGGAATGATAAAGGTGAACTACTGGTACAGAATCAAGTGGTCCCCGGTACCCACATGACGAATTTAGTGAATGACCTGATGCGTCAACGCAGGTCGCACACGGATCCTCGAGGATGGGAGGTCTTCGCTCAAGGCTAGAAAGACATGCATGTACCACAGGAATTGGTGGGGAACCCCCAGCGCTGGACCTGGATGCAGCGTGACTCACCGAGTTGTGCACAACGACAGACCCACAACCTTGGGAAGACGACAGGGAACCGGAGTCGCCCCCCAAAACACCACAACGGCGGGCACCTACCTTTTCACCCCTTTTACCACGCCACCCCCTGAAACAACGTCCATCAAGATCTATGGCGCGTAGCAAGTCACCGCGACGATCACGACGATTAGCGCCCAAGGGCTGGCACACCTATTAAAACCAACAGCAGCAGCAGGAAAGCTCAGTCGCCAGGTTTTACCTCACCCTACCCAGTAACAGTTCGCTCGATGTGTTTCCTGACAACACCTCAGCCAAATACGTCACCCAGTTACCGCAACCGTTGCATTTACCTGGACGATGGGATGTGGACTCGTGGATATCCAATACCTCCCTGAAGGCAAATACGATACCCCCTTAATCCACGCAGAGTCCTGCCCCTCCACCAACAGTGAATTTGATTTGTGGACCGTCCCGTCCACACAGACCAGTGCCGAACAAGGATTATGGGTGGAGCATCTCCCGCTCTCCAGCATCAACGAAACAGGGCCCATCGAGTTCACCATCAGTAATGCGGATACGGCCTGTGTGGATTTAGACCATACATACTTGTATGTGAAAGCCAAGGTCGTCAATGTGGATGGCTCCAGGATCGTCGACCAAGCAACGGTGGGCCCGACGAATCTCTGGCTGCACTCTTTGTTTCAACAGGTGGATATTTTTCTCAGCGACAAACTCATCAGTGACTCGACCAACACGTACCCCTATCGAGCCTACATCGAGACGCTGTTGTCGTATGGACGAGAGGCTAAAGAATCTCAGCTGACAGCCGCTTTGTTCTACCAGGACACAGTCGAGCACATGGGCGCAGAAAACGACAATGCGGGATATAACAAATGGAAGGCTTTCACCGCGAACGACGTCTCGGTGGATCTCACGCAGACCTCTTCATGCAAGACCGGT